>CABFVX010000709.1:155495-211051 GCA_902151425.1 Timema shepardi | reverse complement strand
TCGGGTGATCAAACTGTGGGACGTGTTCCCGACCGGGCATGGCCCGTAGGTTTAAATATACCTATGTAAATTGGTTGAGCCTCTTGTAAGGGGTTTGGTCTGTATTCTAGGCCCTCGTATGTAACGGGACTTGAACTTGCCCTATGTAAGTCATAACTAAACGTGCGCAGCCAACATGCCTTGTGATTGAGGGACCAGTAACGTAACTCAATTGTCTGAGTTAGTCCTTCTGGCGCCTCACGCCCCTTGTTGGCCTAGACTTAGGCAATGCTACCTAAAATCTTACTTAGTTTGTATAGACTGTTCTTATTGAGATTACGTGCTAAATATTTATCATGTATCATGTTGTTTCATTAAATTGCAATACTTCTATTTACATCCTTTTTCTTTTTACTTCTCTATATGTATGTATGTGCACCCCTGGGGCTACTATGGTTGATCTTGGTGAAACCACAAACAACCAATATTGAAACCCCAAAAGTAATAGGACTTGGTGCAATACCTTGCATGCGATATCAATATTAATTTTAGTTTTTAGATTTTAATTCTACAGATGAAAGTCTAAACAATAAACATATCTAAAGTTACTTTGCTAAATTATCTCACCATCATTTAACAGTTTTAACAGTATTTATAAAGAGATACAATAAATTCATTTAAAACACATTTGTTTAACTTTGCTTTTATTCTTGCTAGGATCTTACCACTCGTCCGGGCTATCCCTATTTAACTACTTCAATTAAGCAGGGAGGAGGAAGGTAGCATTTTAGAGTAAATGTAGCTGAATCCACTTGGAGAGAAAGGTGGTAGACATTTAGTAAAAACCACACTCAATATGACTAGCTGGTATAAATGTCCCAGTCACAGGCAAACCAAACCAAACCAGACAAGTTTAACTTCATAGTCCACGTGCACACCGATGCGTTTTATATTATGTGAGTTCTAATTAAAATAAAACTATAGAATTAACAGCGCTACAATGTCTTAATCTTTAGAACTAATAAAGCATTAGAGTTTACTCTTTCAAAAATCATCCTTTAATAAAAAGCTTATTTTGCATTTTACGCTACAGTACACTTCAGTACACTCTTTCTTTATTAATATAGCTTCTTACTACCCGTTATGGATGTACGCCTATGTATTAGTTGCGCTAGTGGCATTTGCGTGGAGTGAGAGTTAAAAACCACCCTTAGTACACCCGATTGAGATTCGAACCTTGATCTGCCCGTCATCGCCAGTCTAGTCTACTGCAAGAGTATCGCGTTAGACCATGCGGCCACTGAAGTGGGTCTATGCTACTTGTTTTAGTGTTAGATTGCTGCCAGCAGAAATATATTTATCATGCACTCTAATGTTACAGGACGAGGAGGATGAAGTTTAAAAAGTGCACAGGCATTTGAACAAATAGAACTACATGCTTAGTCGAGAATTGAACCCTCGTCTCAAGATCAGTTCCCAAGACGCCCGGTCGTTCAATTGAACACAATTTCCCGAAAGAGGAAACCAGGTTTCGAATTTACATTTCATATTTACTCTTTAATGTCTTCGATCTACGTTTCTCTTTACCTCTTTTCTCGTTTTATTCCTTTAAAGCTTTCTGATAGCCTGAGTACGAGTGGAAATCTCGTAGGAATGCGACGATATACCAAAACTAACTCTTCGCGAGTGTAGAAGACACCATTTTCTTTTAAATTATCCCTCCATACGGAACGCGAGGAAATTTACAACACACATTCGCTTTGTTCTCGTTCGGAGGAGGAAGGATTCAGTAAAATAATTTACTTGGGAGTTTATGTTGTTTCTACAACCCGTTTATGATAGCTCTAGTCTTTTATTGAAGTGGGGTTTTAGGGGAGGCGATAAAAGTCCAGTTAGTTTGCAGTTTTTCCGGCTATGGTATAACATTTTGTTTGGACTAAAATACATTTTTAATTGATCAATGATTATATATTTTAAATGTGTATACATCACAGTACTTTAAAAATATATTAAATTGCAAATACGTTTTAATGTTTACTGACCAAGTTTTGTAGGTACATTATTTAATGCCATATAAAGGACCTAATATTTGTGTGGAGGGAGGAAGGTAGGGTGCAGGTACTTCGTCCCTGTTCCTACTACTTGAACGAGAAGGGTTAGTTAAGGAAGGTATCATTTAGTGGAGGCATATCCCTATTTACATGTAGCGATTTTTGGAAACTATTTAGGAAAGAGCACCCCATTACACCCTGTCAGGATTCAAACCCAGACCTTTAATTAACCGATAAACTTTAAAAAAAACTAAAATGACACCTTTGTCCATGGGGGGACTGGTGTGGATCGGATTTTTTTTTAAGTATCGTATCTTACTACCCATCTGGACTTTACGTATACGTACTAGTACTGGTAGGAAAACCAACGGTTGAATTTAGAGGAAGTGGACCAGCATTTGCGTGGAGGCATTGTGGATTTTTTTTAGAGAAAATTACCCTCAGTACGCCCGACCATTTTTCGAAGCCTAATATTTCCATCATAGTCTAGTATTTTGCGAGAGTGACACCTTAGACCATTCGACCTTTGAAGAGAGTCGTATAACATTAAATACATAAATTTGTCACGAGCTACCCCCCGTGAACTCGATTTGTCAGGATAACTTGAGGAAGGGGTTAGGTTCCAGGCAAGGTAGTCGCGGGTGTTCAAAATAATAAGTAGGTTTACGAATTTTAGTTGCATAGGAGTCTTACTATCCGTTCAGGTAATACACACTTACGCTAATGTGTAATAGTAGGGTAATTGTATGATGGAATGGAGGACCTACAGTTTAACGTGTAATCTGAACCACCGTGGAAGCCTGGCATTCCCCCACATTCACAAGCTGTGATTAATACATGTCTTGTCAGAGGTTACGGAAGGGTGTGGCAATCAGATAAATATGTGCCAGAGCCAAAGATTGAACCCCAGATCCCCAGCACAGAAGTATGACCCCACAAGGTCACCAAAAAACATAAGTCTTTTATACCCCGCCTTGGCCCCTTTCTTGGCCAACTAGGACATTCACAATCGATGGTGAAAAGATTGACTATCGATTCTCATCAAGGATGGGCGAAGCAATGATTTTGCAATATGGTGGTCCTCTTACAAAATGAAAAGTAAATTAAAAGTATTTGGTTCACAAAAGATTGATGTTTTTAGCTTTTTCTTTTGAACACTTGAATTGTGGGCATGTCTTCAAAGATGAACGTAAGCTACAGTAAGCTAGCCCAAATAGCTTTTATTGTATTTTATAGTTTAACAGTTTTTGCTAATAATTAGTTTTATAGTCTCTACATAGTTATGACATTCCAACATTAAAATAGAACTTATTCAAGTATTAAAATAGTTTGTAAACATGTGAATAAATCTACATTCTAACAAAATAATTGATTAATATTTTTATTTAGCACCGCGTCTTACTACCAGTTCGGGTTATACGCTTTAAGTATTAATTACTCTAATGGATTAGGAATTGGGAAGGTTGAATTAGAGGAAGTGAACCCGCATTTGCGTGGAGGGAGAGTAGAAAACCATTTAGGAAAAACCAACCCCCAGTTCACCCGACCGAGATTCAAACTTCGATCTCCCCGTCCTCAGTAGTCGAGCTCAACTCAGCAAGCGCGTTAGCCAACTACGCCACAGAGGCGGGTAATTGATTAATAGAAACGTGTATTATTAAGACGTGGTGCAGAAAAATAAAGAATCTTCTTAGCATAAAGCGATTTTATCCCCAGCAAATCTTAATATGTTTTTATTTAAATATTTCAACCACAGTAAACAAAGGAAATAAATTTCATAGCAATATTTTTTCAGATATAGTACCGCTAGTTTTCAAAATACATTCATCAAACTTATGTCTCCCAGTTTTCACTTGAGAGCTCTTCCACATTAAAATGATATACAATTATTATTTATGTGTTGACGCTAAAATATCATGATTAATATTCTTACGATCACAAGCTTATGTGTAACATATGTGAAAAAGTAGTAATATAATGTGTTTACTTCTTTATGATAAACTTTGGAACCCCTTCGGTAGCCGCATGTTCTAACGCACTACTCTCGCAATAGACTTATTACGTGGAAATTGAGGTTCGAATTTCAGCTGGGTGTACTGGGGTGGTTTTTCCAAAATGGTTATCCACTCTCCCTCCACGTAAATGAAGGTACACTTCCTCTAAATATAAATTTTCTAATCCCTAAAATCACTACCGTTATAATTAGTATATAAACTTCTAACCCGAGCTGGTATTAATACGTGGTACTAAAAAAAACTTATGCCAAAAAATATATATTTTATAGTAAGAATAATAAAACTGTATTTATAAAATAAAATGCCGATTCTCAGTGTAATATTTTAACAGCTATCAGGTTACAGAATAATAAATGAATATACGATACGAATAAACGTCCCGAAGAAAGAAATGCGTTCATAAATCTGTGGCCATCAACGGTTGTTATGTTAACTGAAGGAATGCGAAGTAAAACGGACGTTCCGAACCCGTTTGAAACGTTTTCATTGAAATGGATGTCGTTCAGCTCAGGCGCAACAAACGACACTATGGAAAAATAATATTCCCCAATGGCCCTTTCTTTGCAAAAAAAACCCCTCCATTTTATAGATGTAAAACATTATGTATTCATAAAATAACTATATTTTTAACTATACAAATTGCTTTTTGGATCATATATTGTTCCCTTATGGATTTTTAAGTAACACTATGATGTGTTCCACTTTTATGAAATAGTTAACTGAAAAGAAATCTACAAATGTTTGGGTCAAGTTTAATAGAATTATTACTTGAAATTACTTCCTCGTATGATCGGATCCTTTAGCCCAGGCGTGTCAAACATTACATTTTTCTTCATCATCGCATCCCATTAACTGTTCAAGCTATACGCTGAAAAAAAACACTAATGAGATAGGTATGAGGAAGGAAGCAATTTAGAGGTATTCTTTCTGCACTTGCGTGGAAGGAGAGCATGAAGCCATTTATAAAAAAATCACCCTCAATAGACTTGAGCAGGAATCGAACCCCAATGTCCTCGTCTTCAGTTGGCCACTCTTAACACAAGAGTGACACCCAACACCATTTGGCCACTGAAGCGCGCAGGGAAGACAAAATTTCAAACAGAAAATATTGAGGGGACTGCGTTTCAGAAAATCCAATATCCTTAAGTAAAAAAAAAGTCAATTTTCGTTTTGTAATAATAAGTATTACCAAGATTATATATAATCTTAGGACATACTCTCAATTTTTTCACCATGAATTTGAAACTATTTATTTCCAAGCAAGAGTTTGAGTGTTTAAAACCTTAAACCTTGTGTCGAAGTAACTTTTAAAATGGATTACAAATGTTTGTCCGTAGCTGTGATGTCTCGGGTGTTTGTTCTTTTCATAAGAGAAAACAATTGTTCAGACATGTACTGCCAATCATTACTCGTATTTGGTTTGCAATTTTAACCATTTTAGATAATGGAATGTTGGTGAGCAATAAGTAGAAATTTAATCATGTTTAACAAATAATGATTCATTTCTAAATTGTTAAATCTCCCATAATAATTATAATTGTACTAATCGTACATCCTTTCCGTGGACTCTCTTTCTATGTCCTGATGAAGTGAGAGGATGATGATGATGATGATGATGATAGTGAATATTACGGGGCAAAGTAAATGAAGATCTTAACCTATCTTAAACCTAATAATAACCATGAGAAATATTCCTCTTCCGAGAAATATTCCCCAGTATCTCTAGGTCAACAGCCAGCAACTCTTAACTCGATAACACGAGGCCGGTTGTAAACTCAAATGGTGTATTACTACTGGTATGGTCGTTTTGTTTATGTGGAGACTCCATTTGAGGTCAGGACACTTTACCCATTTGCTGTTGGTAAAATTGGTACCACCTATCCCCACCCTCTCCCTTTGCTATGTCTTGTTGAGTTAGAATGAGCAGTCTTCACTTGACGTTCAGACGAGTAGATTTATTGCTAAACGTAGTGAATCACCACGCGTGGATATAGGCCGTTTTAACTAATGAAAGTGATTAAGCTTTTGTTGAAATAGGATGGTCGGTTTCAGTGCGAGCTTATCGTGTGTTTGTGTTCCGTGGATCGTCTCTATTTATTATATTTATTTTATAATTATTGTTACTACGTACATTGAATTCTACCTAAGGAAAAGATGCCATCCGCTGAACCAGTCAACCTCACTACAATAAGTTTCTCTTGTGGATTTATCGAGTCCAGTAATAGCTCCGGGTTTAGAATATGTCCTAAAGCCTACCCCACCATAATTCCTGTTTCATCACTAACAAGAGTTGCGAGGTAAGTGGAGATGAACGCACAGCTTACGTACTCCTTGGCAGCCAATTTCCATAAATTGTAACCTTAAAGTGTTTTACAAAATGTTTAATTTCAACATTTGTACGTCATTTGTGATTTATTTGTTGCTATTAAAAATAAATGGCTAGTAATGGAATTAAAAAACGTACGTGATAATAAGCTGAATACAGAGTGCATATATATATATATGTTCTATGTACATATGTTAAAAAATCAAAAGTTTCAATAAAAACTGGCACATTTAATTAATTTTTTTAAATAGTTATAAAAAATGTTTTATGTTATAAAATTTAAATCATTTTCTCAAGGTCAAATATAAAATAAACGCCGTACTGCCTCACAATATCGTTGAGTAAATTTTTATAATATTGACCGATCTTTTTCCTTACAATGCTGGAATAAGTAGCTCTTTCCCCATTATTCAAATACTAGCAAACCCGCATAGCATTGTCCATAACCCATCTACAAAAAATTGTTAGAAATAACCTAATTAAAATGATAATTAAAAATTTAAAAATCTGGCTTCGAGGTGCATTCGGACCCCCTTCCGTCCACCTATGCTAAAAATTTCAGAACTCTTCTTGCCATAGATTTGGATGGGCATCGCACACAAACAAACACACAACCAAACACTTCCTTTTATTAGTATAGATTTTCACCCGCCTCAGTGACGTAGTTGGCTAACGTGCTAGTCGTGTTGAGCTCAACCGCTGAAGACTGGGAGATCGAGGTTCGAATCTCGGTCGGGTGAACTGGGGGAGGTTTTCCTAAGTGGTTTTCCACTTCCCCTTCACGCAAATGCGGGTTAACTTCCTCTAAGTCAACCTTCCTAATTCATAATCCATTAGCGTAATTAGTAATTAAAGCGTATAACCCGAACGGGTAGTAAGACATTGTGCTAAATTAAAAAGTATTGATTTTCGAGTACACCTCAAACGTCCTGGCACGTACCCAACGTTGGGAACCACTGATCTATCCCATTTTACTTGTTTATTTCAAGAGCGCTCTTTGAATTGTATTATCTTGGATATTCACAACTGCAACCCTAACTACTACTGTTTCTAATAAAAATATGAATCCAACCAAATTATATGTTGTTTCATCTAAATGTCTGTAGTCCGTTCGGAATCATGTTTTGAGCCACATAATGCTCGCGGGTCACAAGTTTGATAAGCCTGTTGTAACAACAAAAACAACGTTTGAGATTCGAGTATTATAGATTAATAATTCACATATTTTTTAAACTTTTTAATCAGAAGGGCAATTATTGGTTCACTCCAAGAAAATTAATTATAAGAAAAACTTAGTAACCTTAACCCAAACCATCCATTTACCACTTTTTTAGCAGGCAGTCTTACCACCCGTTTGGTTTATAAACTAATGTAATACTTACTTTAATATATTAGGTTCTAGGAAGGTTGAGTTTAGAGGAAGTATACCCGCATTTTCGTGGAGGAAGAGTGAAAAACCATTTAGGGAAATTTGCTTCTCAAAACCCGACTAGGATAGAACCCCAATCTCGTCATCGGTAGTCTAGTCCATTGCGAGAGTGATGTATTTTAAAGCATAAAACTTTATTTAATTTTTGATGTAATAATGAATGCACATTTTTTTTCACCGTATTTTTCTACCTGTTTGATTATTCGCGTACATTAATATGGATAGTAGAATAAGTAATGAGGAAGGTGGAATTTTAAAGAAAACGTACTCGCGTTTTTTGTAGGAAGAGGGGGAAGTAATTAAGAAAACCACCTTCGATATAACTGAATGGGATTCTAACCCAAATCTCCCCGTCACCAAAAATCCGGTCTAATATGAGTGACGCGTTAGACCATGCGGTATAAATGTTTATTTCATGAAAAGCTTTAGTAATATAGTGCCTACTTATATTTTATATGGCAACATATGATTTACTGTGAACAGATTAAAAACTAAAGAAAATAAATCATACTATTTTGCTACCTATCTTTTTTAATATTCTGACTCTAATTTGAAATTCTGGATTCACAGGTAATTTATTTAAGGTAAGTCGATCCATCTATTAGTATATAGCTGGATGTTGGCAAGTGTGTTGGAATGCGACCCCAGTTGCTGGTTCAATTTCAGTCTGTCTACTCATGTTATTTAATTCATATGAATGCTGTAATTATACAGTATGTTTCACTCAATCTCGGATCATGAGTTTCTCTAGTAACTTTCAAACTAATGGATGTAATAATGTGTATGAGAAGCACTCGGGGACTGAGAACGAATGAAACAACCTGTATTTCTAGTCCAGGCGTGTGAAACTAGTTTTATTGTTAGGGCCACATTGAACATTAAAAATACACTTTTTAAATCTGTGTTGTCATATCTTAAAGGGAAAAGAATTTCAGTTTTAGTATTTTACTATTAAAAATAGAAAAGAATAGGTCCAAGTGTATTAAGAAATTAAAACAAGCTCGCTTCAGGGGTAGTGTGGTCTAACTCTAAGGCATCCTTCTCGCAATAGAGCAGACTACCGATGACGGGGAGATCGGGGTTTAATCTCGGTCGGGTGTATTGATGGTATTTTTTTCAAAAATGGTTTTCCACTTACTAATACATCTTGAATTAAGCATTTATTTGTGAGAAATTTTTTTTTATTATACACCACACTAACTCTTCACAATTAAATTATTTAAGAATTTACAATTTTCCTTTAAAATCGACTGAAATATAAGTTCCCGAAATTTTATCATAGTAAAAATAAGAATAAGTATTGATTTTACTAAACAATAGCTCATTCCTGCAGTCATCAAAAGATTACAACAAAAAATTTAAACTATATTTTGATTCATAATTCAATTAGTTTTAGCAGAGTAATAAAAGTGTAGTTTATTAAAATAGTTAGCTTAAGTGTACCAAAATCATATAAAAATATTTAAGTATTAAAAACGGCTTATAAATGCTAATTAAAAGCCAAGCATAGGTAAATTTATAAAGGTTATTATATTTTCTCTAATAATAATTACATAGTAAATTCTGTTTTTTTTCTAATGCTAGTTTTTTCATAAATTTAATTCAATTTCTAAAATCACAAATTAATTTTTTTTTCCTGCCAATTTTTAATTTATATAAATTTAAACATGATTATTTGTCAATAATATAAAAGTGTAACCGTGATTTAACAGCTGTAACATCTTTATGTTCTATACAAAATATTATTTCTGAGTAGATCTCCTTGTTCAAAGTTCCCTGCCTTGAATATAGACAACACTTTTGACTGGGGAGCGAGGCGGGAAGTCTACACCCTTCCTTCCTGTTCAATAATTTAGACCGGACTATAGTGGGCAAAACGATGTTGGAGCGAAAAAAACAACAAAAACACAGAAGTAACATCAACTTATGAATTAATTTTTTGCCATTTAAGTGGAATTTTTATGGAATTGATTAAGAGGGCTGTATGGGGGGAGAGCACTTGATTAGTGTTGCAGACATTTAGAGATCCCGGATTATTTATGAGTTGGCTTGATATTTTTTAATATTGTTTTCACCAAAATGTAGGTGAAAGTTCTGACTATTTAAAAAGTTAAATTTTAAGTTTACATTGCTTAGAGAAAAATTTATATATTGCATAAGACTCTATATTATAATTCAACATTATTTTAAAATGTTCTGTTGTGACCCTATCAAAACATAGCTTATCTGATAGAGGAAGGCTATATAGGTTTATAGATTTTGTTTTAACCTCAGAAATACACATTTCCGAGTAAATTTTCGTTAATTTTTTTAAACTTTAAACTCAAAATGGAAACTTTTTAAATTTTCAGAAACCTGCTGGTAATTTTCTCCTACATTTTGTTGAAAGTGGTATTAAAAAATATCAAGCCGATTCTTAAATAACGCGGGTTTTTAATATTTTACTAGAAACAAATATATTGTAATGTAAAATTATTTTGTTTCTATGCACGGCATTTTTTCCCCTAGAGTCACGTCTTACTACTAGTTTTAGTTGTAGGAATTAAGAATAATACAATATAAAATTGTACTCACATTTGTGAAGGAGAGGGGAAATAAATTTTGGCAAAACCACCTATAATACCACTGACCGAGATTCAAACCTAGATTTTTCAGTCATCGGCAGTCTATTCTACTGAGAAAGTAGTGCTTTAAAACATGCAGCCACCGAAGTGGGCTCAACCGTAATCCCCATGAAATACACTAAATAAATTTGGGAAAATAAGGTATAGTTTAGAGGAAATGTACCAATATTTGTGTAAAGAGAGATTGGGAAAAACCACTCTTGACACACCTAGTTGAAATTTGAGCCCCTACCTCCCTGTCAACTAGAATACAGACCGGGTAAGCTTGACGCTTGGTCTGTATTCGCACCTATGAATGGTATTTAATTAATATATAATTAGTTGCCTAGCTATACGACGCCTATAATATTTAAAAAAAGCTTTTATAAGGAAGTAGTGCATAAGGGAATATGATATATCGGTTTCTTGACTTAGACTTTGCAAATTAACTAGGGATGAGTCTAATCCTATATTTCTTGAATAATAATTTTAAATTTTCTTTTTAATCTAGAATTTTATTGTTGTTAAATTGCAAATATTTGAAATTCAATTTTAAAAATAAAGGTTGTTTTAGGTCTGGTGTCACTAACAAATGATATTTTGAATGTCATATTTATTAGGTCACAAGCAATAAATAAAACACTGATAATTTGGTATATTAATTATATTGATATAATTTTGTCCTTTTTGTGATCTTATTACTCTACAAACTACACAAGTCTATAAAGCTAATTTATCAAATTGCTTGAATTTATTATTTGAAGGTAAGATCTTCATAATTGTATTCTATATTTTTTATTTTATTTCTTTACGAATCTCGACTCTCTTGATTACAATAAGAATTCTAGGAATCGATAATTTGACCATCCCATCACTAAAATAAACTGAACATTGGGACACACAACCAACATAACTAATCCCGAGAGGGGGTGTTTTAATTAACTGAGTCTGTTAACGTCTAGCATTTATAGAAATTGGATGAAGCAATCTGATAAACGTTGCTCCAAAGTGTTTCAAGACAACTTACCCTAAATTATATTACCCGATGATCAAAACTACCAAGAAATTTTGTATTTGGATATATATTCACTTAATTTGGGCATAATACTTATTTTAAAATGTATATCGCAAAATAATCGTTAATTGTGCTTTATCTAAACCCAAGGTAAATATATTTTATAATCTGCCTGGAATGCTCTTTTATTTTTCTACAGAGCTACTTTACTTTTTCTTCCACGTCTATTAAAGGTAGTCCGAATCTATGTGCTAATACTTTTTTGTTACAAAAAAAAGTCATAATAAAGGTTTGTACTGATGCTTTACAAGTGGATTTATCAAAGAAGTTAAACTTGAAATAATTCTAGTATGAAAATTGCCTTAACCCGCTTCGTTAGCAGGATGGCTTAACGCGTTACTCTTTGTGTCAAGACTACCCTGTCAAAGACGGGGATATTTTTCTAAATGGTTTTGCAATCTTCCTCCACGCAAATGCGGGTGCACTTACTATATATTAAACCTTACTGATTCCAAACATGTCAGTGTAATTAGTAAATAGGCTTATAACCCAAACGGGGTGTAATAGGCGGTACTAGAAAAAATTGCTTTATATTATTCGAACACGGAAAAAACCTCTTGTTCTCATTCAAACTCGATTCTAGCTCGACTCGAAGTGAAAAATGCCTACTCAGTTATTTCAGCTCACTTTAGTTAGTATTACACTATCTTAAGGTTCTGAATCTTTTTTGTAACACCCTGTTTATGTAATGGGCACCTCATCAGACCCAACCCCTTCAAGTATTTAGTAGATTGAAAGCCACAATTGCGGGAAATTTACCTATTGAATATCTAGCGGAAAATGTCAATCTCTAGTTTCAATATTCTCTCATCCCGGAGAGCATTTTGTGGAGGAGGTAGGCAGGGGGTAGTATGAAATGTATTTAATTGAACAGACGCTAAGAATATTGTCCAGGGAAATCTCATTTCATGTGTGCTCGTGATGCAATACAGCCACCGACCCCTTTCTACATCAGATCTGAATGGGGATACCACTTCCTCTCATCCGGAACACGGGCCATAGGTTGTGTAACGCTGGTGTAGAACACGAGGAATTACGGTCGAAAGTAATCGCTTTATGTTATAAATGGGCCTCTATATGCGAATGTTATATAATTATATTTACTGATGAATTACCATCTGTGTGGCCTAATGTTCACAGTTCCTAGCTACAGATTCAGAAGTTTCAGGTTCGATCACCATATATTCCAGAATTTATTTTGTAAAATAATGGGTCTGGAACGAGCTCAACTCACCCTCGTGTGGACAAATCAGTTGAATAGATAATTAGCATCTTCGGTCTGGAAAACTGAGACTAACAGCCGTAGGGTTGGTTGTGCTGACTACACGACACCCTCTACCCACAAATGTTGGCACTATCTTCGTTAACAGCGGCGGTCGCTATGTCGATATAGCTACAGTAGCCCCATGGCTTCTTTGGTGCTGACTGACAGCTCACAGCTGACTTTTGACAGTCAACATTTAGGTATATACATAAATTTTGACTGTCAAAAGTAACAGTTGCTGAACACATATTTTCGCAAATCATCTGGTTCGGCGTAGGGATACGTAATTTGATCTGGTAACTTTTCAAAGCTGTCTGAAGTCAGCTGTGAGCTGTCAGTCAGCACCAAAGAATCCATGGGGCTACTGTAGCTATACCATGGAGATCTCATATTTGCGAATATCCCGGATGGATAGAACAAGGTGGAGCAAGAATCGGATCTACTTCTTCGTATTCATACTTCAGGTCATGTGATCTGCCACGTTTGATAGATAGTGTCACTACCTATATCATAACATAAAATAGTAAAATAGCAACGCAAAATTATATGTTTGTGTTTTTTGAAAGGCCTTTCCTACCTATGAAAACTAGTAGTTTTTTTAACACTGCATCTTACTGCCCGTTATACGCTTTTGTACTAGTTACACTAATGGTTTAGGTATTATGGAGGTTTAATTTATATGGAGTGCACCTGCATTTGCGTGGGAGGAGAGTCTTAAACCATTTAGGAAAAAAACAAAACTCAGTTCACCCAACCGGGATCGAACCCCGATATGCCCGTCTTCGGCAGTCTAGTCCAACACGAGAGTAGCGCGTTTGACCACGTAGACACCGAGATGGGTTTTGGACAGTAGTTAAACGTATGAATGACCAGCCAAACTCTAATGTAGATTACGGTTCCACATTCTAAGCAACCCTTTGATGTGAATGAACGAATATTCTGTTTCGAAAGACTTTATCCTGATTTTGGTAGAAAGAACTATTTAGAAAATACAGAAATACTATGTTTTTATGGTCAACATTGCTAACATTTTATTATAGCATTGATATTATTTTATAGGTAATGATATTATCTATCAAACGTGGTGGTTTGACGTATGAATGTGTTAAAATTGTTTTAGTAACTTTTGTAGCTGTAATATATTGTTCTTCCTATCAAAATCCTACTGTAACTATGTTAGCGCTCATTAATATTAAAACGTTCGACTAAAAGTCTGGTGGGTCCTGTTTCGATTCTGGGGATTGTTTGAGAAGGTATTTACTGTGCATTAGAGATGGGCTGAATCCCATATTTCTATAATTCAAATACCTTATCAAAATATTAAATTTTCTTTCGAATCTTGAATCCTCGAATTTTTATAAATGTAACAGTTTGGTTTTAAATGAAAATATTTCAAATTTAATTTATAAAAAGTTTTTTTTTTAGGTTTGGTTATACCCACATATATTTTGTTTTTAATGTATACTACGCCATAAATATCAAATGGAATACATTTTAAGTAAATTAATTGTTTCAATTTCGTCATTTTTTGTGATTTTGTCACTAGGATCTACTTTATATTCTTTTAACCAATTGTTTCTTAGCGCCACGTCTCACTACAGGTTTATATTCTACGCATATGTACTAATTACGCTATTGAGTTAGAGCTTAGAAAGGTTGCATTTATATGTAGTGTAGTCCACATTTGGGTGGAGGGAGAGTGGAAAACCTTTTAGTAAAACCACCTTGAGTACACCCGTACTGGATTTTAACACCGATCTACCCAACATCGGCAGTCTAGTCTATGGCAAGAGTGACGCCTTAGACTACACTACCACCGAAGCAGGAATTAATGTATTACATATTTTTAAATCTCAAGTCAAGGTCTTCATAAAAGTACTTGAGATGCCTTTTGAGAATTTTAATAATCTCGAATATCTCAAATACTGTAGAATTCGAGAATCCCAACTCTAGGTAGTTCTCTTGTCCGATCAGTAAGTATCTTGAGTGTGCTGGGTGTGCAATGTCAAGAGTTAGTCCCCAAGTTTGGTTAGTGCGTAGGTTGTTTTGTCATTATCTCAGTGTTAAGAAAGAGCATGCTAAATACCAAAATAAAGAGAGTAAATTACATTTTTTGACATTAGTGAATCCTTCCAATCATTTGTTAAAACTATTTTAGAAACATTCCTTCTACCATCAAAAATTACAGTGAAGACTACCATACTTATTAGAAAAATAGCAAATGCAATTTATATATTCTTTTTTTGCAGATCCTATTTCCTCCATTTATTACTTTTTTTTAAGTACATGTGACAGCGTGTAGGAGAAATCTTCCGTCAACTAGATCCGTTGCTTTGTTACTACACATCTTCTCAGTCCTCGCCACCTAATGGTAAGGAGTAAAGAACTAAAAGTCTGCGTGTCTTGAGGTGAAAATTCTACTAGCAATTATTTTCTATTCAAGTATATTCATCCCCACGCTCAGATTACCGACTACTAGGGTTACCAGGGTTAAGTGTTACATTATTCCTAACTTTAAGTTAGTTTGCATTACTAATAGATTTTTGTCTAAAAAGGTGTAAATTAAATATCTCCTTAGTAATACACTACTTAATAACCATATCCGCTTTTAATTTGCCATTATTTAGTTCCACTCGCTGTATTTTTTTAAAATATATAAACTACACATACAATAATATATAAATTTAAGAATAGCTGTTGATATATAGCCAAAAATGTCATTGGGCGTGAACTAAATCTTTATTTCTAGAGATTTTCAATTTGATTTCAACCAAAATAGTTTTTATTGAAATTTTATAAGGAGTGTGGATTTTTTCCTTGATATATATACTAAAACTATTATTTTAAAACATATTAATTAAATACTTCTATGGTATTACAATTAATTATGTATATTTATTGAATCTTCCCCCCTCCCCCCCCCCCTTCATATCCGTCCTCAATTTTGCGCATGTATTTCTAAGGAATCAGGTTCGTAATTGTAAACTGTTGCGTTATTGATGCGTAGTTTTAGGTTAGAATCCTGGCTGGTTGCGGTAGGGGTGGTTTTACACGCATTACCGTATGCACGGTACTTTGATGAACTGCCTCTTTAACTACACTTTTCATTATTTGAAGCGCTGTATGGGGCAGAAACTTGAACTTTAAGGAAGATGGAAAATAAATACTTGGAGAGCATTAAAATGTTGTGATGGAGAAGACTTGAGAAAATTTGTTGGACAGACAGGGTGAGAAATGAAGATGTCCTAAGAAGAGTGGGTGAGAAGAGAGCAATTTTGGATGTGATTCTTAAGTACAAAGCAAACTGGATCTGACACATCCTTAGGCGGAACTGTCTTCTGCACAACGTCATATAAGGCAAGTTTGAGGGAAAGAGGAGCTCAGGAAGGAGGAGGATTCAACTATTAAATTATTTGAAGGAAAGAAGAAAGTCCTAGCAGGTCAAGGAAGAGGATAGGGTGCATTGGCGATCCAAGCTCACTGACAAAAGGAATGGACCTGTCGTAAAAAAAAAGAACACGCAATTATCCCCACCAGTTAATGACAATGAGTGCATGGGACATATAGACGTACTAATAATGTAGTACTACTACATTAAATAAAGCCAACAATAACATTCGCGTTAAAGATTCTGACAATTTAGACGTATTTAATCACATTTAAGTTATAATCGATTAGTATTAAGTCAGATTATATTCTGAAGAAATTTACTCGAAGTGAAATAAATTTGATTGATAATGTTTTTAAAGTCTTTATATGATATTTATTTGACAAAGTTAAAAGTTTGAATGTCAACAGGGTACACCTGTTGTGATTTTCCATAACTCATTTATCTTTTAAAAATGTGGTCACACAGCAGCAAGCATAATTATTACAATACTGAACCAAACGATAAAAAAAAAAAAACTAATGATCATTTTTATGGATTATAAAATTCGGACGTTGGTCGTTGAAATGACCTCGTCCTGGTTTTTCACGCTATCCCTCCATCCGTTTTTCAGGGATGTCTTCAGGTCTGTGGAGGTGGAGAAACGGGAAGAGCCTTGAGTTCACACTACATTAACACTGGTGAAATAATCACACATGAGCACGTGACGCAAGATTACCTCGCTACAATTAATAGACTCTATATTACCGACGATTATCAAGAAGGGTGTGTTGGGTGTCATAGGGGCTTTCGGGTGTGGGGGAGTGGAAGGTCTGGTAGCTTACTGATTAATAGCTTAGTAGGTCACGCGAGGGCTAAAGTTTGAGCCTCTTTTTTTTAGTAGGCCTGGATTTGATTTATACTTCTATGTAGTACTTTACAGTATGATTTAGATGAGAAGAAATGCTTTTTAATAGTTAAATATTAAAAAATTATATTTATGAGTCGGGGCCTGCATTTTCACGTTTGATAGCTCCATAAACATGTTTAAAAAATAATTAATTCTTATTACCTGACGGTGGTATTAGCATATTTATACAAAGGTGATAGTAATGAAGAACGTATAAATAAAAGGAACTGTACCCTCATTTGCGTGGAGGGAGAGGGAGAAATCTGAACTCACGTCACAAAAAAAACAGGATACTAGACTTGCGGCTATGTTCATCCATTTAAGGTATTCTCATCCCTTTTTTTTCATTTTATCTTAGTACGTTAAAAAAAGGGTTATTATCGGAGAATAAATGTCAAAACTGATAGAAAACACCAAATTTCGACGTGGCAGAAAATATTAATTTCACAGATAATTATAATGTTTATTTATTTATTTATTTATTTATTTTGAAATCAAATTTTTTGAGTGAGAGCTATGGATCTAAAAATTACACAAAAGATTGTATTCTAAATGTGTTAGAAAATCCAAATACCTTATAGCAATTAAGATAACCGCTCCAAATGTTCAAAAATCAAATAATGAATTTCAAATTTCAAAATTAATGTAAGATATGGGAGGTCTCACAATTTACTAAACTAATAGAAAAATATATTTTTTTGTGTGTGGAATTAAATTGAATCTTGATATGTAAGTAAATATACTTTACCGGATAATCGAAAGATATCTGAATAAACGGAATTTAAAAATTATAAATTGAGAAATTTAGGCACTAAAAATGTAAACTATTATTTTCAATGGGGTTGAAAATTGAAATGTTGTAGTCACGTAAAAGAAATATATCAAATACCTAAACAATTAAGTTTAAAAATTTTAAAATTTGGATGTCCTAATTGAAAATGTTTCGGGGGAGTTGGGGTAGAGTAGTTTTAAATCCCTCCAAAATTATTAGAAACTCTATCTCTACAGTGTGGGAGAAAATTTATATTTGGCGAATTGTTAAAAAGATCACCAACAATAGCTAAATATTTTAAAGTGTTTAATTTAACACTAAGGTTTCAAGAAATGGATGAAAGGTGGGGGATCTATATTGCTACTTCGTTCGTTTGTTCACTCAGTTTGGATGTTGGCTAACGTTTTTTTTTTTCAAAGATGTAAAACACAAACTAAAATAAATAAAAATTACTTCCTTGAGATAAAGATTGTACAAGAAAGAATTTTGAAATGTGCATCGGGGGATGATGAACGTCCTAACTTGATCAATTTTTATGATACTTACCCATGCAAATAAAGGATCGAATAACTAGTAACTTAAATTCCTTATGAATAAAAAACATGTTAAAACATAATAAGTTAAATGTTTGTAAACATAAGTAATTAAACATACCAGTACTGTCAAAACAACATAAAATAAATACTAAAATAAATGTAAGACTCTTTTGTTGAATAATTTGTTGCCTGCTATTATGAATGTAAAATTGTGTCTGTAATATTCATAGAAACATGAACGCCCCCCTTCCAGCCCTTAAATTTACAGCCCCTTGGAGAAACTAAAAATTCCCTCGGGGAAGTGGAGGGGGGAAGGACCACCAGGTTGGGAAACACTGCTCTAAAGCAAGTAAACCTGTATTAGCGTGAAGAGATGATGGAACTATTACAGATATTTTGCTGACTCCACCATTGTATTGTATAAAACACTTAGTTTACTAAACACATGCACTACAGCCATTACGTTTGATAGATAATATCAATACCTAAAAAATGATATCAGTAACATATTAAAATGATAGCGATGTTAACCACAAAAAACACCATTATGTCTGTATTTTCTAAAAGGTTATTTCTATCAAAATCAAGATATAGTCTTACCAAACAGAATGCTCGTATATGCATACCAACGGGTTGTTTGAAATGTGGACCCAACCAGGGTTGAAGTGTAATCTACATTAGAGTATGGCTAGTCATTCAGACGTTTAATTACTGTCCACTTTTCATAGGTAGGAAGGGCCTTAAAAAAAGTTTATTTTTGCATTGCCAATTTACTATTTTATGTTATTTTATAGGCATTGGTTCTATCTATCAAGCGTGGCAGCTGTAGATCACATGACCTGAAGTATGAATACGTGGAAGTAGATCCGATCCGTGCTCCAAATTGTACCATCCGTCCGGGATATTCGCAAATTTAAAACTTCCATGGCGTAGCCTTGCAAGCGAGATATATCAACCAAGCGGCCGCTACTGTTAACGATGATAGTACCAACATTTGCGGATAGAGGGTGTCACGTGGTCAGCACAACGAACCCTCCGGCAATTAGTCTTAGTTTTCCGGGCTGGAGCTGCTACTTATCTATTTAACTCATTTGCCCATTACTAGGCTGAGTTTGACCTTATTCCAGACACTGTTTCTCAGAAACATTCTGGTAGAGATGGAGATCGAACCAGGAACTTCTTAATCCGAAATCAGGAAATCTGACTATTGTACCACATAGGCGGTAATTCACCGATACATTTAAATATAGGTATCTAGCATTCAAACATTATAAATAAAATTGCATAATGTTTTAAGAGGTGAACAATCTATTTATTTTAGAACTAGGAAAAGGAAAAATCCTGATATGATTACCTTAGCTCTATGTGGGCCTAATACACTCAGTAAAATTTTGAATTTAATAATATACCTTGACCAAACTTTTAGTAAACGTTCACCAGAAAACCTAAGGGTTTATAATTTTGTATTTTTTAAAATCTTTTGGTGCCAGGTGCCTTATAAGCCTAAGATAATATACTATTTCCGTAATGGTTGAAGCAAGAGCCGAAAGAGAGAAATATCAAGAAGTCTTGACTAAATCACTAACCAACATGATTTTTACCTTCAGCAATTTTGAGTCTAATTTTAGATAATCTTTGTCTGTATATCTCGGAAATGCCAGTAAAAGTTTCAAATCACAATTTTTATATTTATAAGTTTTTGTGTTTATGTGCAATACGTGTATCTTACTAAAATTTAGTGGAGGAAATATGGTTTGTCATAATCTACAGAATGGTTGAATACCAACACACAAGTTGCGAATCATTGTAACTATAGGAATGTCTGAATGGAGGAGACCACAGGTCAATTAATTAATAGGGAAATTCCCGTCATTGCCTTGATATAAAACCTGTGTGTCGGTATTAATTGGAATTTCTCTTTAATTACAATCTTCTATTATATACTAGCTATCATAACAGCCTTCCCTAGTCCCAGATGGTTGTGGTATCTAATGCCACACGATATTAATTATTAATAACTCATATGTAGCTGAACCAAGGACCTCTGGTTTGGTACGCCAATGCTCTAACCGCTGAACTACCTAGGATTAATCCCGTGTCTGGGGTAATTCTTCACTCTTATTTTAAGGCAGAGTCCATGAGGGACATGTGGAAATCGCCAGCTACATATGAGTGATGAATTAAGATCGCGAGCTATCAGATAACGCAGACACCCTCGACTCGGGAGGGCTTTACGCTACCAATAGGACGCTGACAACTGTACGAATGCGCATATCATTATGGATTAAATAGACAAGCTATTATATTTGTGGAGTATGTCTATAGTCTCATTTAAATATCATATTCTTTAAATTGAAAAATAACACAGTACAGTTGTTGTATTAAAAAATAAGTAACCTATCATAAAATATTATGTTGATCAGATACATAGCAAAAATAATTTTCAATTGCTCATAGATGGCAGTAGTGTCTCTGAGAGTATCGTTTTACTGCGTAGCATGATTGGCTGATCTGTGTTTATATTTTGGAGGTTTTTACCTTCTATTTTATTCCTACCATTGTAGTATTACAAGTCTGAAGGAAAGGACGGTGTCTTAAGTACCTGGCAATTTCTGACAGGTGTGGGATGGGTTTACAACTAAAAAGTTGAGTGATGAATCTTTAGCATTACTAATAATTGTAAATATTCTTAACATTTTGGTTGCCCGCCTCAGTGGTCTAACGCACTACTCTCGTGTTAGACTAGACTGCTGATGATGGGGAGATCGAAGTTCGAATCTTGGTCGGGTGTACTGAGGATGATTTTTTCAAAATGGTTTTCCACTCCCCTCCCGTGAAAACACGGGTACAATTCCTCTATATACAATATTCCTCATCCCTAACACAATATAGCTAGTACACAAACGTATAGACTGAACTGGTAGCAGGAAGTTGTGCTTAAAACAACAGTTGGTATCGGCAAGGTATTTAATTTCAAAAGAATAGTCGTAGACCAAATGTAACTCTACCTTGAGTGACATTTCATCCTCCGCATCAAGTCGCACATCCGGTAGCTAAGCCAACGTGCCGGAAGCGGTTCTTAATGGTGGTAATCTCCACACTTCCTCATGCCTTGTCGGTGAAGGGCAATAGAATGCATGGAAGAAATCTGTATTTTATTTCTGCACCCGCGGCATGAAGATTAATGGGCTGGAGTGGCTGACTATCTGTGATGAGCCTTTCATCTCCTTCCCATTCCACAAACTCGCGCAATTAATTGCCTACTCACTAAAATAATTACCTACCCACGCAATTAATTGCCTACTCACTAAAATAATTACCTACCCACGCAATTAGTTGCCTACTCACTAAAATAATTACCTACCCACGCAATTAATTGCCTACTCACTAAAATAATTACCTACCCACGCAATTAATTACCTACTCACTAAAATATTGCCTACTCACTAAAATAATTACCTACTCACGCAATTAATTGCCTACTCACGCAAATAATTGCCTACTCACGCGATGAGTTACTCACTAAGATATGAATTACCTACTCACTCGCTTGTTCATTCTGTTGCTCATTCATTCGCTTATTCATTCACCCAATCATTCACACATATATTCACCCATTCGTTCACTCTTCCATTCACTTATTCATTCACTCATTCAAATAATATATATATATATATATACATATTTATACATATTATATATAAAAATATCTTTGAGATTCACTTGCATATTTAAATCATATTATCTAGTGCACTAACTTCATGGTTAAATCATAGCCCTACCAGATTTTATTTCATTCTTAAACTCTAAATAAAATAATCAATGTTTCTAAAATAACTACTAACTACATGTCTAAATTCAATTTTATTATTGTTAATTTAAGGTCAGGGCATTAATTCGGATTAGAGTCGCAAAAGTGAGCAATGAAATGGATCAAATTAATTTTTTCCTGTCTTATATGGAATTATCTGAATAGTAATAAAAAAACCACTTAATTCAATCGAATGACATGTTCTACGACAAGGTTTAAAGACTATGAAACCACAGCCATTAAGATCAGCATTTAAATTACATGGTGGGGGGAGGGCTAAGGAAATGGTTTTGATGGGGGCTTTCGTTGGATTTCCTCGTAGACCGTCTAAGACATAAACCTAGATATAGCGAAAACCTACCTTTAGTGAAGTTCAATACTCCAACAAGCATAGTGTGTTTCAAAACCTTTGTTATAGTAGAGCTAAAAATACAGGCTGTTTCACAAACTACAAGGGTGTATACAAATATTCTGCTGATGTTTTTACTATCACCGCGTCTTATCAGTTAGGGCTATACGCTTAATTACTAATTACGCTAGTAGTTTTAAAGTATTGGGTCGTATTTATAGAAAGTGCACCAGCATTTGTGTGTAGGGAGAGCGGAAAATTATTTTGTAGAAACCACCCTCAGTACATCCGACCGGAGCTCGAACCTTGATTTACCCGTCATCTACAGTTTAATCTACTGCGAGAACCCGCCTTGGTGGCGTGGTTAGCTAACGCACCGGTATCATGTTGAGATAGACTGCCAAGGATGGGGAGATCGAGGTTCAAGTGTCTCTCGGGTGAATTGGGGATGGTTTTTCCTAAATGGCTTTCCACACTCTCTCACTATTTCCCTCTCTCTCAACACATGTGCGGGTTCACTTCCTATAAATTCAAACTTACCTATTCCTAACACATTAGCGTAATTATTACTTAAGCATATAATCCCAGCGGGTAATAAGACGCGGTGATAAATAGATTTTTAAAAACTTCCTCGATGTATCCAAGAATCAGGCGAGATTTGAAACCTACCAACCCGTCAACGGTAAAAACCAGACGAGATAAGCACCTTTGTACACGTGACCATCTGTCTTGGGTTAATCTTTAGCTGAATTAGGGGATAACACCGTATGTGGGTGCTGTCCTTTCTTTTTAGGGTTGAGAAGCCATATTATTATTATTATTATTATTGTTAGCACCACGTCTTACTATCCGTTCGGTGTTATACGCACTTACGCTAATGTGTAATGGTAGGGTGATTGTGAGATGAAATGGAGGACCTACAGTTTAACGTGGAATCCGACCCATGGTGAAGGCCTGGCATTCCCCACATTCAAAAGATGTCCTGTCAGAGGTGAAGGAAGGGTTTGGCGATCAGATAAATCTGTGCCAGGACCGAGGATTGAACCCCGGACCCCAACACAGAAGTCCGACACCTTACCCCCTAGACCACCAGGTCACCTTGTTATTATTGGTGGTGGTGGTGGTGGTAAAAGTAAAGTGAAGACACGTTGGCACAAAATTGGACCCAATTTAAGCCTTTCCCATTAGAGACGACAAGCGCATGTTTACGAAGTAGATACTTTACAAGGAATTTTATAAAGATTATATTGTGACTTTGTTTCTCCTGTTAAGTTGTTGACATTGATTTATTCAGCTGGTGACGTGGAATTAAAAAAAAATGTGGTTCTTCTTGCATGCGAACATTATATTTTTCAACGCAACACACTCCCCTCGTTTAATATATGTGACACGAAATAATTCTCCATCAATCTGTGGTGAGCTGCTGCCCTAACCTCGACAGATAGATAATTCAATTTTTATGGCATCTGCTTGCGTGGTCGAATGGTCTGAGGCGTCATTCTCTTGTTAGACTGGCCTGCTGATGACGGGGAGTTTGGGGTTAGAATCCCGGTTAGGTCTACTGAGAGTGGTTTTGTGTATAACCCCAACTGATGTAGTAATACACGGTGATATATTTTACATAGAAAGAGAGAGAGAGACATGATCGTTTTTAATCTGATTTCTGGGGGCCCTGTGGGACCTAAAAATTCTCGATTAATTATTTTGATATGATTTTTTTAATTTATTACGTCCAATCACGCAGTCTAACACATGCGCATCACTCGTGTTAGACGGGCTTGCCTGTGGGGAGGATTTCAGAGTTCGAATCCCGATCGAATTTACTGCAAGGGATTTAACCCAAGTGGTTTCCTACTCACTATACACGTGAATGTGGGTATGTACATTTTCGCTAAAATTTAGTTTCCTTATCCCTATATAATTAAATTAATTAGAGTGTAATCCAAATGGGTACTAAGAGGAGGAGAAAATAAAATAAAATCCCAAGTGGTTATCAAATTATTTTTGTTCAAACTAGAGGATGATTTAAGTTTCAAAATATTGGTTTAAGTAGAATCACTTTAAAAAAATTGCATTCTTATTTCAACTAAATGTTGGGATAATATTGATAATTTTAATTTATATTTTTCCTAGATAGTTTTTAAAAGTGTTTTTTAAAGACACCTAATTATTTTAAAGAAAAACATAATGATATATTTCTCATCACTTTACCTTTCTCGCCTTGGCCAATCCTTTAAATGCACTTTCAAGATACTCGTTACACTTATAACCGTATGTTTACAATGAGTATGAGACTTACAAGCAAGCTTAACTATTGACAAAATACACTAAATAAGCACTGGATAAAATTTTCGAAGAATTTAGGGAGTTGACAATAAACCAAATAAATGGTAAGATACACCACACAGACTTTCATTCTCTTTTATCTTAAAATAGAGATTTACTAAAAACTCTTAACATTTGTAAATTGAAACAATATACATTGTAACTGGAAAACTCCGTCAAAGAGCGTAAATAAAATAATATACACTGTGATGAAAACATGTTCAAGGAGCATACAATCAATTTCATATTTCAAAGTGCTTCATAAAACTATGTTTCCCTATGCTCAGAACATTGAACCAATTTGTAAAGAAATGTAATACTTAAAATAAACAAAACAATAATTTTATTTGTTGTTTTCTATGAGTGTGAAACATGTTCTCCTACCTCATGACGAAAATAAATTTAGACTGTTCTTAAATACAATATACTAAGGAAAACATTTGATCCAAAAAATGGATGAAGATAATGTAAAGTGAAGGAGGTTACATTATGATGAGTTAAATACCCTATGCTAATCATCAGACATTGTTGGGGATAATTAAATATCGTAGGTTATGGTGGGCAGGTCATGCAGCGCAAATGGAACCTTGTATTGTCCTGCTGGGAAGATACTTTTGGGGAGACCTAGACGCAGATGGGGTGATAACTTTAAAATTGACCTGAAAGCCTTGGGTTATATTGAAGTGGACTGGATAACAAATATAGATAGATGGCGTACTTTTGTAAGTGAGGCAGTGAACTTTTGAGTTATTCGTCCCTACAAACTGTTCTCAGATTCCATCCTTTTACACTCAATCGCCGAAGCTGTGGGAAAGTTTAAATGAGGAGTTGAGAATGGTTGAAATAAAAGATGACGCGGGATGGTAGAATAGCCACATTCCTTTTCCCAACACTTCCGTTGAATGGAGAAAGCATGTTCAGAAATTAAATATCCACACTACATGGGTTCAATCACAGTTATATAAAACCCACTTCGCTGGTCAAATGATCTAAGGTATTGTTCTCTCTATAATAACAATAATAATATTTAGCACCACGTCTTACTACCCGTTCGGATTATACGCTTTTTAAGTACTAATTACGCTAATGGATTATGAATTGGGAAGGTTGAATTAGAGTAAATGAACCCGCATTTGCGTGGAGGGAGAGTGGAAAACCATTTAGAAACCCCCCAGTTCACCCAACCGAGATTCGAACCTTGATCTCCCCATCCTCAGCAGTTGAGCTCAACACGACAAGCGCGTTACCCAACTACGCCACCGAGGCGGGTTTCTCGCTATAGACTGAAATGTCGATGAAGTGGATATTGGGATTAGAATCGTGGTTGTGGGTAGTCATGGCTAGATCCCCGTTAAATGGTTTTATTTTTAGTTAAATTTAGTTTTTTTAATCTCACTTTTCGGTGTTATTTCGTGTTTATTCAAAATTACATGTTATCTTAGGTGTTTTAAGTATTATTTAAATTATGAGACAATGTATACGGAATTAAAATTTATTACTTAAACGTTATATATTTGCGTTAAAATTCTTTGTCAAGTTTGTCTGCCTAAAGTTAGCTTGCACAACAACAAAATACTAATCAAATTACAGCATGGTCAAAAGCTCTGCTTAATTTCTTGTTTATTTAAAGATTTTTTTGTGTGGTAAAAGTGGTGTTATTTCGTGTTATAGGAGTATTTCGTTTAGCAAGACTATTTAATTTTATTCCGCTTTTCAGAAACATTGTAAATTATATCAAAAATCTATCAAAGGAAAAAAGTACTTGATTCTGTCTTTTTATAGCACTTTTCGCTTTATCGCAACTCACCATTTTTACGGGGCTCTACATGGTGGAAGTTATTTAATGGTTTTCTACTCTCCATAGGCCTAAATGTGTTAACTAAATTTTACTTTACTCATTACTTAATGATTAATTTTAGATACGCAGAGATACCGAAACAGTATCAGGATGCAATGAAACATTTTGTCTATGTTTAGTCTATAAATACATCTATTTATTTCACCTGTGGACATGCAGACTAAGTGATAAGTCTCAACTTAAATGGTTTGTCAGTAAACGGGAGGTTGAAGTTAGAACCCATGTAAAATGTACCGAAGGGTGATCTGGCGCTCTAGGGGTAAGGTGTGGGGGNGGGGGGGGAGGGTCAGTGGTTCAATCCTCGGTCCCTGCACAGATTTATCTGATTGCCAAACACTTCCTTCATCTCTGACAAGACGTGTATTAATCACAACTTGTGAATGTGTGGAATGCCAGGCCTCCACCGTGGTTCGGATTCCACGTTAAACTGTAGGTCCTCCATTTCATCTCACAATCATCCTACCATTACACATTAGCGTAAGTGCGTATAAACCGAATGGGTAGTAAGACGTGGTGCTAATAATAATAATAATAATAATAATAATTAATAAATGTAGTGAAGTTTTTATTTTCCTAAATTACTTAACACCCTTTCTCAACGCAAGTTGGGTGCAGTTTCTCCAGGAAAAAAATAATACGTTACTGTTGCATTAGTGCTATTATACGGATTTTTCGAACCAACATAGTTTTCTAGAAGTAACTTAAAACTTTCTCCCAGTTGAAACCCATTGAAACATTTGTGTCGCCCCGTATCAAAACTCTAGTTTCGTACATTTTGAAACGTGATGTAAATTGACTTCAATAGTAGAAATAAAACGCTTCAGTGGGCACATGGTCTAACGCGCCACTCTCACAGTAGACTAGACTGCCGATGAGGGGAAGGTTGAGTTTCGAATCTAAGTCTGGTGTACCGAAGGAGCTTTTTCCAAAATGCCTCCATGTAAATGTGGGTACAGTTCCTCAAAATCTAACTTCCTTAGAGCCTAAAGCCATCAGCGTAATCAGTACATAAGCGTATAACCACAAAAGGTAGTAAGACGCGTTGCTTAAAAAAACCAGTCGAAAATAAGAAACTAATCTCTAAGGCGGAAGAATACAGAAATTAGTAACCTTTACAACGTCATAATTCATAAAACACCAATATTACCATAAACCAAATAAATTTAGACGCGATGTAATTAAAGTAAATCTACGATTCAATTTTCTTGGGGAGCTATTAACTGTACTTTTACGTATCTATACACAAAGTCCTGTGATCTTCAGCTATTGCTTACTTACTATCTATAAAATATCACTTCATCTTTTATATAGCAATTATGGCCTAAAAAATACGTTTGCATTTTTATAAAATACCCTTTCGATTAAAATTGGACTGTAATTAGAAACTAGTACCTACGGATCAGCTGGATAGCTTATAATCCATTGGTTCGTTCTTAAAACGGCTTCATTTATGCTATGTGAGAGCTTGATTTTTCTACGAATCTATGTAAATACGTGACCTACTTCATCTGACGGAATAGTAAAGCAGAGGGCTAGAGATATTGAGGCGTGGAAAAAAAGGGGGGGGGGGAAGGAGGCAGGAGGTTGAAATCAACCAACTGTGAGAAGAAAACTTTCTGGATGTTTCGTTTATGGTGCTACCAACTGTGAGATGTGCAATCCCACATATCAAAAAGAGGCAGTTCAGCCAACCGCTGGACCAAACTCTAGCAGAGTGAAATTTCTTCTTGGATTTGAAAAGCAAAAAGGATCTATGGGAAGTGATGAACCAGATTCGGTCAACTGATAACTCTAGACTTGTTTATCGGTTTTCATAGAACGCGAAGCTTAGGGTTACATATTCTGAATCACCAGTCAACATTTAGTGGAATTTTGATTGAAATACACTTTTAGAAAATAAAACTTTATTTTTCCCCGGCAAACAATATTACTAACATTTTGTCATTATTATTAGTATTATTATTATTATTATTATTATTATTATTACACCCAATATAATCGCTGAGAGAACTCCATGTATTACGGCGAAAAACTTTTTCTTCACTCTCTCTCTCAGTTAACTGTTGCCAAATTTCCTCGCTCTCAGTTATGTATGAAGGCGGTGTGCTGGTGCAAGGAGGAGCTACAGTCAACCTCGAAGAACTAGAGTTGCGAAACTTGTCTTATATATGAGTGGAGATTGATCACACTAAAACGAGAGAATGACAAGGCTGTTTTCCCAATAGAAGACATGCAGTTCCCTCAGCAATGATAGTTAGTGATGCCAGGTTTCCACCGTGGTTCGGATCCCACGTTAAACTGTATGTCCTCCATTTCATCTCGCAATCACCCTACCATTACATATTAGCGTAAGTGCGTACAACCCGAACGGGTAATAAGACGCGGTGGTAATAATAATAATAATAATAATAATAATAATAATATGCAGTGTAATTTGGATGTAAGCCCTCACTTGTACAATCAATTGTACATGAGCCGCTTTGGTCGCAGCATTGTCAGTTTGGGGCTCGATCCCGGTAAGGTGTACTGATTGTGGTTTTTCCATTCTCTCTACACGAAAATGAGAGCATACTTCCTTTAAATATGACCTTCCTAATCCCCAAAACCATCAGTGATTGGTAGGCCCTACATAGGTTAGTAAAAAGCAGTGCTAAAAAAAGTATAGTAGTCCATTATGTTATTTCCCCCCGCTCTCCCGCCCCGTCATTTGTCACTACACAGGTCACCTTCCAATAATCCGCGGTTAACCATGATTTGGAAGGAGGGAGGGATTATGTCCCCGGACAACAGCGCAATATCGGGCCTCTGTTTTAATATTATCGAATTTATAAATGCAATTATGATAGTTAATTATATACATAATTAACTATCATGTTATGAGTTTGTTTTCACAAAGAAATTTGCTGAATAGCTCATTATAACGATGAAATATACTATATAGACTACATTAATTTATTTCTGTGGCTTTGGACATTTTATAAAGCTAGTTTTCTAAAAATCAATTTATATTACAACAGGTTAAAGTTATTAATATGAAATATTAAATGTATATGGTTCATATAATTGGATTCAGCGTATTTAAAGCAAAATCAATTTTAAAGAAATTTACTAAACGATGTACAACCTGCATTCATAATTATATACAGGACCGCCACATTAAACACGCAATAAATCACAGGAACTGAATTGAACACATTGATAATTATTAAATGATTTCAGGAATAAAGTTTAGAAGTGTATTATATCTCTATAGCTGCTTGGCCATGGGCTACAATAGGACATCATTAAATGTGTATATATTACTAAGTGAAAAGGTGGGCATCCAGTCCAAGGCGTCGAGCTCAGAATATCCTTAATTTTCTCTTATGGGGAGGTAGAGATTTTAATCACCTACAGAATGCATTGGGAATTTTTTGCTTAATTTTATTAATCACTGTGATTTTCCTATTCTCTCTCAACGTAATGCGGGTCTATTTATTCTGAATATACTTCTAGTACATGTCCCATAAATTAAGCTGTGAAATATATCTTCTGTTAACACATATTAACTTAAAAATACTGTTATCTATGAAACATGGTAACCTTGCAGGTGGCAGATGGGTCTAACGAATCCTTCTTGAGGATACTAGTGGCGGGTGGAAAGGTGGCACTCGCGAGACGCCCTCATCCCCCACCAACCTCCTCTGCGCCGATTAGGGTCCGCGCCGCGTCGCCCCTGTATAAAACGTGAGCGCGTCGCAAGGCGCCCTGCCACATCGCGTCTCGGCTACCTAGGGACCCGACGACCTCCGCCTAGCTCGTACTTTTTTTTTGTGAAGCGTCACAACAGGACCACCAGCCCAGGTAGGACGAATATACCTCTTTAATTCTTATGGTGCCTTAATATAATTGCAAATAATTTAGTTTCTATGAACAAAGATTCAAATATGGATTATACTTTTAGATTGAATTGCCTTTACTTTTATTGAATTGCCATAATGTTAAGATAGATTTTGGTATTCGAACCTGGACCTGAGAATTTACGTTCTTATAATGTTAACTCATTCAGAGGGGTGGGGTGAGGGGGCTATTGGAGGGAAGGGGGGTTGAACAAAACATTTCGGTTAGATTTTAGAAAGCCGTTTGATTTTAACATTGATATTTTACATCACTGATTATTATATCATATAATTTATATTTGGTTTTCTGTTAGATGGAATTTGTGACACGTTCTTAAACAAGAAAGTTTTAAAAAATGGATTATACACATTATTTTGGGAAATTATTTTATTGTGCTACTTTGGTAATGAATTTCACTCCTTGAACATTTAATTATAATTTTAAATAATTTAAAATTGGTTAATTTATTCCATAACCATCTTATACACATTATTTTGGGAAATTATTTTATTGCGCTACTTTGGTAATGAATTTTCCTCCTTGAACATTTAATTATAATTTTAAATAATTTAAAATTGGTTAATTTATTCCATAACCATCTTGATCATAAAAAATGCTATATATAAAAGCCATTACTAGAAAATTTAAATAAATACGTGTTATAATAAAAATTAAATATGCTACGTAAATTCGAAAACTTATTTTACTTTATTTTAATCTACAGTTACTTCAACAAGTTTATCACACTTTTTTTTTTAACAATTTACTATATAAACTTTTGTATGAAAAATGCATTAAGCTAATATTTAAATATGGTCATAAACACAGGAACAATAATAATAGTAATTAATAATTTAGCCGGAAATTATTTCAATTAGTCATGATTTTAAAATATATATACGTTTTCATACTTTCCTAATATTTGATTGAAATATATTTGGTTTGGGACATACATTCACATATTCTTAGCAAACCAATTCAAACTAAATTAACTTCGAAACCTGCCCACCAACCAAAATAAATTAAATGTTTATTTATAAAATTCGGTGATAGCTAATTACGTGGATTTGTTTTCATATCATATGCACAATATTTGTAATATCGCAAAGTAAATTAGTTGAGTATTTTTGTTTATCGTATCAGTTTTAATATTGTATTTGTTAAATAAATAATACCCACCCTCGGTGGCGTAGTTGGCTAACGCGCTTGTCGTGTTGAGCTCGACTGCTGAGGACGGGGAGATCGAGGTTCGAATATCAGTCGGGTGAACTGGGGTGGTTTTTTCCTAAATAGTTTTCCACTCTCCCTCCACGAAAATGCGGGTTCACTTCCTCTAATACAACCTTCCCAATTCCTAATCCATTAGAGTAATTAGTACTTAAAGCGTATAACCCGAACGGTTAGTAAGACGCGGTGCTAAATATTTTTATTTTTATTTTTATTTTTATAGTTAATTTAATTTTTCTCTCTAGTATTAATAATGTATTTTGTTTGTTTAAATAGTGTACCTAAAACAACAGTTAAAAGAGGTAAAGTTTCCAGAAAATGTATCAGATCTCGTTTTGAAAGAGGATACAAAGCCAAATTATGAGCAAGAGTTAGGGGTTTTTTGGGGGGTAGGGGAGGAGGTGAGGAGGGTTGAAGTACTAATTAAACTATTCGAGGAGAAATTCCAAACTTCCTAGTCTAAGCCATATATGCTTACCACTAACCTAATAAGTCCGGCTTCTTTGTTTGTTATGCTCTTTAATAAAGGCTTATTCATTTTATTCTTATCTTTTTGAACCAATATAGTATTTATGAAAGTAGGGAAAAACAAATATTCAGGATAGTGATCCAAACCTGCGGGAACGTAAAGAGGAGGGAGGGGGACCGAGAAGTAGAAGATATCTTTTTTTTTTTAATTTAAAATAATTATTTCAGCTCACTACATAGTCACTTAATATTTTACAAAATAAATATTATATAATTAATAAATATTCAATCCTAATGAAAATACTTTCAACGACCCGATCAAAAGAACAAACCATGCTCTAAAAAAAAAAATTATTACAGGCACTGACCTCAGTCAGTTAGCTGCTATTCATTTGGCGGTGGGCTCCCGTACCACTAAGCTACTAAAACGGTTTTATTCTCGGAATATATGAGAACATGGTATGGTACAAGATTAACATAAAATGAGAGATTATTTCATGGCTAACAGAAATTATTAAAAGTATAACCATCACATTTAATTTTTGTTTTAGGCAAATAACTTGATTTGTTGAATATTAAACTGTTTAATCTTCTCAAACCTAATTTCAACCATCAGATTAAATATAGATTATATTTTAACTAATTTGACACACAGTTTATTAACTTGATAATGTGGGGAATACGAGGCCTCCACCGTGGTTCGGATTCCACGCTAAACTGTAGGTCCTCCATTTCATATCACAATCACACTACCATTACACATTAGCGTAAGTGCGTATAACCTGAACGGGTAGTAAGACGCGGTGCTAATAATAATAATTAGCTTGATAATATATAATACAAATTAAAAAGTCTTACATTCCACCCAAAAAATTTTGATAAGAAATTAAATGTATGTATTATATAACTTAATATATTTAAATAGGTCTAATAAGATGTATAGTCTGTCTTTTTTTCTTTCGTTGATTCCTTATACCTATAAGGGCTATCCGTTACAATCATGGGATGGGATGATGACGGTACGGTTTATAGGAAATGTAGCCGAATTTGCTTGAAGTGAGTGTGTGAAATTAAATATGGAAAATCACCTTCAGGACTCCCGGACAGAATAGGTACCTCCACCTTCCAGCCGGCAGCTAACCAGACTAAACGAGCTTGACGTCTTAGCCCGCGTTACCAGCAATACCGACCCTTTACCATATTAGAATGGAAGTTTACTTTTTTAATTATTTATGTGTTGTACTATATATTGTGTTAGTGGTAGTGGTAGAGTATTGGCATGGCAAGCCAAGGTTTCCGGGTTCGATTCCAATATCCAGGTTATTTTTTATTTAATTGAATTAGATTCATACATCAGGAATGATCCGTGGATAACAATCACGTATCAGCTTGTAATGTACATGAATTGATAGTAATTAGCAGTAATAATCCAATTCATTGTGTAGAAATTTCAGTATATTTTTTTTAGAAAACCTACAACTGTGGACACGCGGTATGAATGTTAAGCTCATATAGTTTGGTTTTCCAGTGGAAATAGGAAGGTCGTGGCTCGATTACCGGATATGTGCACTACAGGTGATTTTTCCTGAGAGATTTTTATCCTTTCCCTTCAAATATATATGGTTACTTTTACCCTAAAATCTAACTTTCCTCATCCCTGCCCCTTTAGAATATTTTAAATACCTATAGACCAAATGGGTAGTAAAACACTGAGCAGAAAAAAATATATCAAAATAAAAAACTCAACAATCCTTAATGTAGTTCAGGATCAAATGAATAGGTCAAACGTCTGTTCTAGTAATCTATGGCTTTAAAATTCACCTCTTTAGATCCATCTTCAACAAACCATACAACAGCACAAACAATCTTATAAAAATAACTCGCCACCTTAATTTCAAACACAGCTTTGTAAGTTACCTTCCTCAAGATTTTCAATTTAAAAAAATCTTGTTTAAAGACTCGCCTCATACATTAGATAAGTGTCCAGACTAAACTTTCTAGCCAAATCTTTCAACATCTCCACCTTTTTATCGCCGTGAATATGGTCTAAAAAGAATTGTATCACGTCTTTAGCTTTATCAGCGTCATCTTGCAAACAATCCTATAGATATGAGACTAAATTATTGATTTCATCGGTGTCCAGTACTGATATGGTAGGCTGAAGAAACCGGGTATGATTGGTCATATGGAATTTATTCAAATCGTGCCTAAGAGCAACTTCTGCCACGTGATCTTTTCTCAAAATTTCAAAATTTTATTGAAACATTTTTACTAGGCGGGAGAAACACCTAAGTAGCTATCTATCTAGGTCCACTCAACTCTTCTAAACAATTTCCCTGGAGTATTTATTAGCCTAGCTAAGTATCTGGTGTAAGCGAGTTTGGCAAAATTTTCAAACCTATCGTGCTCATATAAGATCCTGTTGGAAACTTCTAGGAACAAAACTTCAATGGAGATCGCCCTAACTTGAACGATATCTCCGACTTACCGTAATAAGTTCTCAAACTCTTCTGGGTCGTTTAGACTTGATAGCGAGTGACTGCACCTACAGACTACACCCACCGTACTGTTAGATGTGGCCGATATGTTCCTAACGCTGAGCAATCCTCTGTGAACGCCTGTCAGTAGTGGGGACTAGTATCGCCGATCTGAACTCCATCAAGGGGCTCCACTCCCGGTAGAGACAACAGGTAAAACCACACGTCTTGTGCATTGCTCTTCTCTGTCGGGTTGAGGTCTCAGAAATCGTGGTGAGGGTGGGAATTTAGACGTAAACACCAGGAAGGTTTTCGTGAGGGGTGAGTGGCTTGTGGGTGAGGTGCGGGGGATGATATCTGGCCATGCATGGTATCTCGCGTGTCAAAGTACACTCAGCAGCAGTGGGAGCCATGTTGGCATGGCTTCTGTGTCTTTAAACACACAGCAGGTGGCACATTTCAATAGTCTTCATCCTATACAAGCTGGTCGTTGTTTTATGGATTTTGGGGGATCTTTTGAGAGATTTGCAAAATGAACCCAATTATGTCTCACGTGGTAATAGTTTTAAAATAACATGGTGACTGCAATTTATAGTTCGACCTTTTAAAAAAGATCATCGCTGGTTAGTCCTATTGTGGGACATAACTATACACACTACTATTTGCTTTAAAGTATTTAAAGGTTTGTATACACACACACCATATATATGTTTGTGTATATATATGCTTGTGTAAATACATTCAGATTCCCCACAGTAATAATATACTCTTGTGTTTATGATCACAGTATCAATGTATTGTGCAAATAGGTCTGATCTTTAGCATAAATATTTACGAATTTCAGCATATTGATCCTTAAAACAATTTAAACAAAATATATTAGCTTCATATTATTTTAGAGATTACCATAAGATATATTTTTAAATCAGTGACCTGGTGGTCTAGGGGTAAGAATTCAGACTTCTCTGCTGGCGGCCGGGGTTCAATCCTCGGTCCCGGCACAGATTTATCTGATTACCAAACCCTTCCTTCACCTCTGACAAGACATCTTGTGAATGTGAGGAATGCCAGGCCTCCGCCATGGTTCGGATTCCACGTTAAACTGTAGGTCCTCCATTTCATCTCACAATCACCCTACCATTACACATTAGCGTAAGTGCGTATAACCCGAACGGGTAGTAATACGTGGTGCTAATAGTAATAATAATTTAAATCGTGTTTGTGGGGGAGGGGGACACTAACATTTAGATCCTTTAATGCAAGAATAACTACAAATATATTGATATATTTATATAATTTATTTATATTTTGAATAAGCCTATAGCTACATATATTCATTTATTATATGTGATTATGATTTATATATGATTTAAAAAAACATTTTATGGTAATCTATAAAATAATATAATGCTAATATATTTTGTTTAAATCATTTTGAGGATCAATATGCTGAAATTAGTAAGCATGTTATGCCACTTCTAAAGATCAAACTAATTTGCACAATACGTTGATATACTGTGATCATAAACCCATGAGTCTATTATTATTGAGGAAAAGCTGGATGTATTTGTACAAGCTTTTGAAAAATAGTGAGAACCAACAGCTGGGATTGAATTTATGTTCGACCTTTTTTTTTTATTGAAGTCACTATCAATGGTAAACATTTTATCTTCATAAATAACGAATATATTTTTCCAGATATCATTTTTTTCTTATCTGAAACAAGATCAGGTAGTATCTATACAACGCTTCATCAATTATTGAGATTATAAATTATTCATATTATCTGAAACAGAAAATAACAAAACCTATGCTTTGGTATAAATATATCATAGATTGTTTTAAAATACTGCTCCATGATTTCTAAATTTTCTAAACAGTCTAATTATTGTAGAATTAAAACAACTACATGGAATTTTTTTAATAAATTGGTAGTGTTGAGGTTTTATTTTATTTTTAAATTAACTAAATGTAATACGCCAAGGTGACTGAAACAAAGGCCGATCATTGTATATGATACACTAATAATTGTATTAGCTATACTTACCACACTCACCAATGTAGATAGGATAGCTTGTATTTTGCTCTTTTAAAAATGATTAATCAATCATTACCTGTAGTCAAAAGAAGAAATTATATACTGCATATAGTGTTTTATTTATTTATTTTGTTTATTAACGCGTTCTTCATATAAAATATCTGGTTTAATCAATGCGATATTGAATTATTAATAACTACGTATAAAATTTTGACAATTTTAGTTCTAAGCAAATAAATCCTTATCATTTTAAATTACAATTATTTTTATATCGAAGCTATGTTATAATCCCCATCACATTCACTATAGTATCAGTGAGGTAAACTTTAGGAAATAAATCAGTGTCGTTTTTATTTTATTTTAAAGGTAAAACATTTAAACAAACACTTCCCGCACATGTTTTTAAAACTCGTAGGACAGTTTATAAAGCTATTGTCTATCTAATTACACTTTGAAATTACTAAACATTGGAATACGGAAAAAGTCCATAGTCCATAAAATAAGTAGGCCTATTGTTTATTCTTTTTTTGTAGCTTACCTAAATTATACATTTAATCAGCTCCAATTATCTTTTTAATGAGTATTAAATGTAAATGTTATATAATGGTTAAAAACTTAAATTACAAACAAGCTGTTTTATGTGTAATTTTAATAAAACTTATCCTACTAAATCAAGTATCTTAAAGTTCCGGCTCAAAATTACTTAAGAGTACATGAATAAAATATTCAATTTTAATCAAATCTAAATCCGTTTCTACCCGCAACAATGGGCGAGTAGAAAAAGGTGCCAGTGTGGTCTTGTCTGTTTCACTGGTGATGGGGATGGTTAAATATTGAATTAATACCGTATATACCAGCCCTGGGCAAAATACGGCCCACGGGCCACCACGTATTTTTATATGGCCTGCCAAGCTATTTCTCTGTGAATATATATACGATAATTCTAGAAACAAAAGTTAAATTTTAAAAGTATCCTGCCAAACCAAATATATATTTCATGTTCGTATGCTATTGCTTGAGACCAAAGCGTTGGCAACCCTGATCGATCCAAGGAAAAAATATAGGTCAATATGCCCATAGCATGGTAATAAGCTTGAATGTATTCCAATTAAAACTACGTTTGTTTTCACCACATTTATTGAAAAAAACTCTTACTTTTCAACCATGCAAACAATGACGATACCCAGAAAATAAATTTTAAGAATATGCCAAAATTATCAACGCTTTGAGCAATGAATTTTCTCGCAGGTTTGTCGACTTTCGCAAAATTGAAAAAAGTTTGTCGATAGTTCGCGATCCATTATCAGTTGACATTGATAGTGCACCTAGTGAACTTCACTTTGAGATGATAGACCTGCAGTGTAATCCTGGCTTAATGGAACTACACGGTCTTGAACAAATTTTTAAATTATTTACAATTCTCTTGATTCAATTAAATTCGCAAACATTCAAGATGTTGTTTGAAAAATACTGGCCATTTTGGGATCTCCTTTAATATGTAACTAAATATTTTCTCTAACGAATCTCAATAAAAACTTCTTACGATCAAGCATTTCTGATGAATATTTACAAACAGTTTTAAGAACTCCGACGACTAGATTTATTTCTGACATTAAAAAATTGATGAATGACATGACAGATTTCCATTCATTTCATAAGTCATGTTTTATTGGAAAATTATTACTTATTTTTTAACTTTTTTTATCTTGTCTATATAATTTTCTATTTTTATGATAAATTGCGTGTACCAAAAAAATCATATTTTATTTGGCAGCCCGTTATACTAGTTAAATTCCCAATGTGGCCCTTCAAACAAAATATTCGCCCAGGCCCAATATGCATTTCCTGTTATTTCCTGCTCATCTTTCAAGCAGATGGTGATATATTTCCTCTAAAATTATAACATTCTCTCCCGGCACAGATTTATCTGATTACCAAACACCTCTCCTTCACCTCTGACAAGACATCTTGTGAATGTGGGAAATGCCAGGCCTCCACCGTGGTTCGGATTATACTTTCAACTGTAGGTCCTTCATTTCATCTCACAATCGCCCTACCATTACACATTAGCGTAAGTGCGTATAACCCTAACGGGTAGTATAGACGCGGTGCTAATAATAATAATAATAATAATAATAATATAACATTCTCATCCTTATTACAGAAATATAAAATACTCTATTAGTCCGAATGGGGTATTTAGCCGTGAAACATGGACAATAGGTGCTTCTACAAAAAAAATCGTAGAAGGTTTAAATACTTCACAACGGTAGGCCTACATTCCTTTATCTCTTTGATAATAATAAAACGTCTACATAAAATAAAAATTAGTACTAGGAAACCAGTATTTCTAACCGTAGTAAAATACTTCTCATTTAAAACTGTATATCGTGTCTTTTTTTTCTCTGACAAAAGTTCGTGACCGGGGGCTCCCTCCCTCCCGCCCCTCACCAATCTACTACTGTTCCAGTTGCGTGAATGACACGAACGACAAGGTAACGCGAGTCGATACATCTGAGCTCGTGGATGTTTCCCCTCAGGATAGATATGACACATTCGAAATAACATTTTTTATTTTAGTTATTATTTTAAACCTTTCCCATCGGGAGGAGAGGATCCTGGTTAAAAGAAATATAATTCTGGAGTGTTTATGAACTGCCAAAATGTCTGTTTCTTTAAAATATATCGGATATAAGAGAATAATTAAATATATAGTTAGAATAACGTGAAGGAAACGTTATTTTTCGAGAGGCCGTGGTTATATTTCAGACAAGCTACAGCGAGAAATTTATTTACACAAAAAATTATTCTTAAAGTGAAAAAAAAATCGTATTAGAGCTAAATATTTATAAAACAAACTTCTTTCTCAGTCAAAAAACATGGGTTTTTATTTAATTTAGTGTGATAACTACAACAACCCATTGTATCGATGATTGTAGGGTATAAGTTGACACTATTGAAAAATATTATTATTATTAGCACCGCGTCTTACTACCCGTTCTGGTTATACGCACTTACGCTAATGTGCAATGGTAGGGTGAATTTGAGATGAAATGAAGGACCTACAGTTTAACGTGGAATCCGAACCACGGCGGAGACCTGGCATTCCTCACATTCACAAGATGTCTTGTCAGAGGTGAAGGAAGGGTTTGGTAATCAGATAAATCTTTGCCGGGACCGAGGATTGAACCCCGGACGCCAGCATAGAAGTCTGACACCTTACCCCTAGACCACCAGGTCACCTGAAAAATATTGACTCGCCAATGATAGGGAGGTCAGAGTTTGAATTCCAACCGGGTGTATTGATAGGTTTTATATTTTTCTCTTCTAAATGTGTTTTTTCTGCTCTTCCTCTATAATAAAAATGCTACAACATTTATTTTAAACTTTTACCTTCCTCTTGCTTTCCCTATTTGGGGTAAATATGTGAACAACCTGGACAGGTGGTAATAAGCGGTGAGCAAAAAAAATAATGCAAAATATCACAATTTAAAGAAAATAATATTTTAATTATGTTATCATCTAGGTGACCTGGCGGTCTAGGGGTAAGGTGTCAGATTTCTATGCTGGCGGCCGGGGTTCAATCCTCGGTCCCGGCAAAGATTTATCAGATTACCAAACCCTTCCTTCACCTCTGACAAGACATCTTGTGAATGTGAGGAATGCCAGGCCTCCACCGTGGTTCGGATTCCACGTTAAACTGTAGGTCCTTCATTTCATGTCACAATCACCCTACCATTACACATGAGCGTAAGTGCGTATAACCCGAACGGGTAGTAAGACGCGGTGCTAATAATAATTATCATCTAGCCTTGGAAATAACTCTTTATTAATTTTAAATATATAAAACATATTTGGCTGAATAACAATTGTTTTGTGTTAAATTCATTTAACTTGAGTGTAAAATATTTAAAAAAAAACATATTCTCTGCATGTTACAGCAGGCCTTAATCTACACGAAATCGTTTCACTGACTTGTAACTAATATCGACTGTCTGAGCTGAAACTCGTCAAGTTTCCAGGCCATTCGTTTAACAATTTAATAAATACAGTACAATTTTCATGGCAAGAGCCTTATACAACAGCTATATAATCTACTGGATCTAATTCTACGTATTACTGCATCAAGTCACGTGAACTGAAGATATCATTTTTTATAAATAATATTGATACCTATAAACCCTAAAAATAAAATGTTATTGTTGCTAGCAGAAAAAAAGAGTATTTAAAAAAAAGTTGTCTAACCAAATTCTAATACAGACAAAAATGAAATAATAACAAAGCAAACTAATTTCAACCAAACAATGACAGAACATGCTTTTCATCTGTACGTTCCAAATACTAAAAAACAAAAACAGAAAAAAAAACTTTTTAAAATGTGTTCTTGTTAGTTCTGCTACCTTTCAAAGAGACTAATAATTGTTTGGTATTATTCCAATCGAAAGCACTATCAAACGTAATAATTTGATTTATGATTTTGTGCTACGGTACAAAAGTCAGAATCATACTTAAACCCTACACATTAATTTGCTCGTGTCCTTTTGAAAGTGATAATACGATTTAGGAATTAATTATCAACAAAACATACTTAGTTTGTGTACAAATTGGTTATTAGCTAATTAGCCTTCAAAATCAATTAGGTTTATTAAACATATACACTTATTTTACGTTAAAGTTACCTTAACCGATATAGTTATATACAGAGTGATTCACTTATTTTTTTAGTTAATTCATGATTAGAAAGTCAAGTTTTAATAATGTAAAACATACGTTGGCCCATGACAATTAAGAATATCTGTAAAATATAGATCCGTTCCGTTAGTGTTTCACGCTCATCTTTATATTCCAAATAATAAGTGATCAGTCAAGATTAAAACACCTGTTGTTATAATAAACTGAGCCATGATGTAATCGGTCAAGGTAGTTTTCTACCTTTCATTATGGATGAATTACGTTAGCGTGGTCGACCCGAAGTCTTGAGGTTGGGATTTTATAACCAATTAGGTATACTAGGAGAGTTTTTTACTTTTTTTATGTATGGAAAGTATTGTAATCGATAACATTTTCGGCTTAAAAATAATGGTTCTTGGCATTTTATATGTCCCCGAGCTCAACAAATTGTTTTTCTTTCACCATATCTTATCTTCTGTATCTGGGGCTACAGACAAAACAGTTTAGATACATTTTATTCAAACTTGAAACTTTAGGTCCTACCTGAAAGGATAAATTGTGAATTTAATTACATCTCTTAAATTAAAGTTAATTAAGTGATTACTGATTTTTGAAAATTATCATAATGTTCTTAATAGATATCTGGGTAGATATTTACATGATAAATAATACTATAATGGGCATCCTATAATTATTTAAGCATAATCTACAAATGACAGATTTTTGAAAACTCGGGATTTTTCAAAAATCCCTAGATATTTAAATCAAAATAGTTAGGTATATAGGGAGTGCTTTACGTGATGGATAACATTATCTACATCTTTTTTGGAAAAAGTCTGACACCTTAACTCGGTTAGTAGCGTGTCTGTATTCTGAGTTAAGGGCCCCGGGTTCTATTCTTGGCGTAGTCGAAAAATTTAACATTGATAAAATGTTGGTTTCCCCTTTCATAGTGATGATTTAACGGTCTGGGGCTGGATGATGTGTCTCTGTCAACGTTAAATATCATAAATAAAATTCTGGATAAAATTTAATCCAAGGGTAGTTGATTGATAACCAAAATATGGCTCTTAACTATAATAAACCACATGAGAATGTATATATTACTGCATTGTCTCATATCACTATAAATTATTATAGTTGCCTATCTGATATAATCCATTTTTGAATTCCTATTTGCAGAAAGACATTGACACTAAAACATACTTATATTGTTTTGATTAATTATTTATTTTATTTATTTAAGTTATTTAACGTGCACTTTTTTGTAACAATTTATTATATCAGTTCACGGGAATTTCTAAGAGCGAGAGAGAAAGGGTCTAACAACTTCGACGGAAAAGGTATTTTCACATATCTTCTAGTGTTACCAAACCCTTCCTTCACCTCTGACAAGACATCTTGTGAATGTGGGGAATGCCAGGCCTCCACCGTGGTTCGGATCCCACGTTAAACTGTAGGTCCTCCATTTCATCTCACAATCACCCTACAATTACACATTAGCGTAAGTGCGTATAACCCGAACGGGTAGTAAGACGCGGTGCTAATAATAATAATAATAATAATAATAATAATAATAATAATAATAATTCTAGTGTTCTTTTACATTCCACGACTGGTATAGTATCAACGACTTTAATTCCCTTCCAAAGGAAGTTATAAGGATTTTTACCACTCAAGAAAAATCCATCGACCCCGGCTGGGTGTGAACCCACGAACACCGGATCCTGAGGCAAACACTTTACCACAAGCCTACCGACGACATTTTTAATTAAATAACATGCGTGCAATTCATTCGGTTAAAAATATACACCAAATCGAACACTTCAATCTCATAAATTTAGATAATAAAATTACACATGGACATTTTAATCGAACCCAAAACCTTTTCCTCTACCACGGAACCATCCAGGTTCATCTCGTTTCCAATTAAGGATTGTTCCTCGTTAATTATTTAACCCGATTAATTAGTCTGTATGATTAGATTTTCATGTGCGTATTGATTTGAACCAGGTATCAAATTAATATTTTGATTAATTATATTTATAAGTTTTACGTATACATTTAAAAAACATAAAATGGCATGGCTAACCATTTTTAAATAACATAAACCATAAAAGCTATGAGTCATTATGAAATTCTTATTTATTATTATGAGATAATGAATGTGATTTAATTTAAAAGATTATTCCAACTATATTAAATAAAACAATAATGGGAAAAGTCAACATTAAATGACAACCCAATAGAAGGTATTGTTTAAAACTTTCTAACTAGTATCCCTAGTAAACCTTTAAACGTTTTAATATATACATAGGCCTACATACATATCTAATCACGCCGTTCCTTTACGGAGAAGGCAAGAAACTGTTCATATAGCTAAAAACAAAAACAAACAAAAACTCCCCACTATTCCATCCTCACTAACTTTCTTCACACTTCCCTATCCTTGTATACTCTTTTCACTTCAACAACATCCATACACCGAGTCACACATTCTGTTTTATTCTTAAAACTTATGTTTCTCTTTTTTCACATATTCGTCTACAACATTTAGCCACGTCTTACATTACCTAACCCTTCCCTTTGATTCACATGACCTAGCCTTTCCTTTTGATCCTCTCATTCTATCTTCATATATCTTCTTCGTCACTCGATCCACACTCATCCCCTCAACATTCCCAAACAAATGTAACACTCGCCTTTCACATTTACCTGTTAGATTCCCTTTCAAACCGCATTACCCATTCATTACTGACCCTGTCCATACGAGTTTTTTCCACATACAATTCTGATATTTCTTATTCCAACCGCGTTCAACTTGTTCTTATGTTTCGTTTGACAAATCCACGCTTCGCATATATAAAACAATGTTGGTGTCAACACATTTTAACGTACTGCCATATTTGCTTCTTTAAAAACTTCATTCTTTGCAATAGTCCACATATATTCAACTACTCTTAGAGATGCATTAAGTAATCATATATATATATGATAGTATCGATTGAAATATAAATATTAATTTTAATTTTAGTGTATTCATTTATATAATATTTTGAATTTTAATTAAATGAATCATGTTATTTTAAAATTTGCTTTTAAACACAGGAGTTATTAACGACTATTGTCCTAAATGTTTAGAGAGCTTGTTTAAATATATATTCGAAACTAAATTAAGATGAAATATTACTATTATTAAAATTATTATTATTTTGGAGTATAAACGTGCACTTTATAACCCGACTGATTATACCAGCACATGACATACAATCTACCTTGAAACCATTATTTCTACAACACCCAGTCCCCCGTTCATCAATGTATAATTGGGAGAAAGGGATGCCACACTGTCAATGATAATTGTTAGACCATATTGGGGATAGGAGCGTTCTTTCATAAAGTAAGCGCACAACTGAACTAAGGTTTCGAACTAGTTTTTAATGATTTTTTTTTTGCGATTGTATTCAGCGGCATAAAATATAAACATATACACTTATTATTTTTATATTACCCACCTCTGTGGCATAGTTGGCAAACGCGCTAGTCGTGTTTAGCTCGACTGCTGAGGACGGGGAGATCGAGGTTCGAAACTCGGTCGGGTGAACTGGGGGTGGTTTTTCCTAAATGGTTTTTCACTCTCCCTCCACGCAAATGCTGGTTCACTTCCTCTAATTGAACCTACCCAATTCCTAATCCATTAGCGTAATTAGTACTTAAAGCATATAACCCGAACGGGTAGTAAGACGCGGTGCTATTATTATTATTTTAGGTTGAATAGATTGTTATTTTTAACCAAAAGTTAAATTTGCAATTAAATATTAGATAATAAATAAATATTATTTTTCCATTAGCGACACACTTTCAATGCGGTCCATCATATTTTACCAGAACCCTCCAAATGGCAAATATGAGAGATGACTTGACACATTCTCGAGTACTTTGGCAAACATTAATTAGGTTCTGCCACGAAAGTCTTTGTTAATTAATGTTTTATTTGCATTTTGAAGGTAAACACATGTGGGTGTGTCTACTTTCATCCGTAGGGAGTGAGAGACACCATTACTGCTTTAGTCAAAGAACCGAGAGAGGTATATGGTATGGGTGCAGTTAGTGTGTTATTTTACACGATACACAGTCCATTCGCCATAGGAGTGGTGGTTACTTACAGGGTGACCTGGTGGGCTAGGGGTAAGGTGTCGCACTTCTGTGCTGGGGTCCGGGGTTCAATCCTCGGTCCCAGTATATATTTATCTGATTACCAAACCCTTCCTTCACCTCTAGCAAGACGTGTATTAATAACAACTTGTGAATGTGGGGAATGCCAGGCCTCCGCCGTGGTTCGGATTCCACCTTAAACTGTAGGTCCTCCATTTCATCTCACAATCACCCTGCCATTACGCATTTGCGTAAGTGCGTATAAGCCGAATGGGTAGTAAGACACGGTGCTAATAATAATAATAATAAATTTTGAAGCAAGAACACTAAATCTCTCCCAAAATCCAAGCATTTTTTTTTTAAGCTTTGGTTGAGGTGATAAACGTTTCTATCGCTAGGAATCATTACACAATTTCTTGGCGCGGAACAGCTTAGGTTTTGTAAACAACATTCAAAAGCATTACCAACATGACGTATCATAAATCATCAACTCTTTAAGTAAAACCAGTCGGAACATTGACGGTGATGGTTTTTCATCTGAATTGTAAAGAAGCCACTGCAGTAGAAGTTTCCCCGATCACCAAGTTAGTGGAGAGGGAGGAGAACGCAATTTCAGGGCAGACTTTTTGCATTTATTATAGCAAAACAATTTTTTAGGCAAAAAAAATTAATTAAATAATGTTCTAGTAGAAACATAGTATAATTTTCGTAGTTTTAAATAAGAAACTTTTTAAATGTAAATAAATGTTGTAATTAAATTTTACGACACCTTTGACAGATATTCCAAAACTGTTGAGGTCACTATGTGATTATTATTTTCTAGTTTGGACACAAAATAAACAATTGCGAAGACAAGACACGTATTTAGAGACTTAATAGAGCTCAAAAAATGATAAATTTATATTTTTTAAATTTAGCTTCTCGTTTGGGTACAAAAAGTTATATGATCTTTGACTGAAGTAGCTCAAAATAAAATAAAATGTTATTAGCCTGCAAGCGAGCTATACCAACCAAGCGCCCACCACATGTTGACGAAGATAGTGTCAACATATGCTGATAGATGGTGTCATGTGGTGAGCACAACTAGCCCTTTGGCCACCAATCTCAGTTTTCTAGACCGGAGGTGCTACTTATTTATTCAATCGTCCTCACAATGCTGAGTTTATTCTGTCTCAGACCCACAGCTTCATAGAAAAATTTGGAAGTGCCGGTGATCAAACCAAGAAACTTTGTATCTAAGACCAGGAAGACTGACTTTTAGATCAGAGAGGAAGTCTAGTTTATTAAATTAAATATTTTTGTTAAATTTTTACACTCTTCTTATATATCACTCACTATCAGTAAAATTTATTTTTATTTAAATTGGTTGCTATTGTTGTTTGATACATTGAATAAAAGGCACACTTAATTCAATTAGGTTAGCGATTTGAGTTTTGTGAATTTTGCGCACTATACATATTATATCGAGTCACACTTAACGTCATATACCGGCAGCGTCATGTCGAAATATTGTTCAATATATTTTATTAAGTGACGTTCATACTGAGAGGAAACATCACGTATTATCACCGGCAGGAACTGGTTGATAATCTCTAGTAGAAGTAAATTAAATGTAAATTATAATTGCGTCAGTGCACAGTAACTATTCGTTCGCTGCGTGATTTTTGAAAAAAGCCTTTAAAAATGGGGGACGAGTTTTCGATTGAACAAGTATATGCACCGATATGAAGAACTATATATATGATAGCCTATTGCAAACAAGAAATAAATCTATAATATTCACAAAGATACAATATGGAGGAAAATTGGGGAGGAAATTAAAAAAAACTTTATTCTTCCTCTTCCAATTCCTTGTACGATGTATAATATCCACCCGCATACTTTCTTATTTTAAGCAACTTTCCCACCCTATTTCTCTTCCCCACTTCTCTTGGGTTTTTTTCTGACTTCTTCAGGTAAAACCGCATCATTGTAAGTATTTTTTTTTTAATTCTGGCATTTTTGTAAAAAGCACTTGCTTCTGTCAAAACGTTACACATAACTGACTTCACTTTCCGTTTAAGTGTGAATTGTGCAGCGATTTGACATGACGTTGGCAGTACGTTACTTTACGTTGACGTGACATGTTGTATGAATCGAACCTAAACACTTTTCTGTATTCCTTATTTAACCACTTGCTTATAAGTAATATATTTTAAAACAAGACGATATTATATAGACATAAGAAAGAAAGAAAACATGGCACTAACATGACGATATTTACAGCTTCAATAACATTCATGAAATAATAAATTCATTCTTTAACTGATTCTTAAAGCCACTAAATATCCTACTCGTGTGGTAAAGCCCCTAACATAACAATATTTAATATTAATATTCTAGTTTGGGTACTGGTGGATCAGAGGGGTAAAATCCTTCAAGATTTTTCCTGACGGAAGAGGATAAAAGTATACCCTTAAAATTAATGATTTTTTTTAAGATCCCAATATCCAGGTAGAAAAAAAGTCCTATTTTATGACAGTGACATAAAAATGGTGAATTTTAACAAGTTTTTTTTTTCTCGCTAGACGAACAAGCTGTCGTCGCCAGACACTCGTAAAAAGAAGGTATGGTTTTCATTAAAGCATACACAGGCCTATATACAGACTTATCTCAGAATGGGTTATCACAATCTTTTTGGAGCACAAATGTATTTTGAGTTTAAAAAAAATGTTTGTACCTTTGCAAGACTTATTGAAATAATATTTTATAATTAAACCACGCATTTTATGAGCAATGTTATATTTTACACTTGAAACAGGAAATTCGGTAAAAATAATAAACAACCATAAAGAATAAGAATATATTAATAATGAATCTTATTTCTCGTTTGATATTTAAACTAATGACTTAAACAAATCGATGTTTTCTTTTGAAATTTTAATGTAACTAAATATTTTGTTTGTTAATTTCTTTTAGATATATTTTGTGCGCACTATTGTTATTTTACTTAATATAAACGTTTATTATTCTTTATGTTTTACTATACTACTAATTAATTTAATGCGTGTAGTCTGAAAAGGTATTAAATCGCGATTTTAAAAATAAAGAACAAAGAATGGAAACCATTCGTGTTATTACATGTATTATTATCAGTATACAAGTCATTAGATATATTAAAAAGCGTGCTGAATTTAATTTGTAATTTTTCATAACAAAAGAAAGGGGTAGTTTATTATGTATTGTTAAATCTCTGTAGGGTTGCTTTTATCTATAATTAACATTAACAATTTTTTAGCTACTTTGTAAATGAATAATGACAGTAAACACACTATATAACAAAGAGTAAAACGCAATGTTGTTCTATTAAGACGTTTATTGAAATATTGATCAAAAACCTAATTAAATATTGTAGTCAATGAAAAGGTAGTTTCTCACAATTTCTCTATAGATAATAATGAAAACTAAATTGAAGAAAAATAAACCCCAATCACCTCAGGAATGATTAAACCTTCATCAAATCGATAATACTGACGCTGAGATAAACTCTTCCAGTCCCAGTAAAATTCTACTTTCCATAGCTCTGTCTTCAAACAAATACATTTAATAATGTAACCTTATTATCTTAGTTGAGAGTTGAAAAAAAAATGACCCTATTCTGTGGTCGCATGGTCTGAGGCGCTCCTCTATCAATATACTAGACTGCTGATTATAGGGAAATCGTGGTCCAATCCCCATCGTGTGTGCTGGGGGTGGTTTTTCCTAAATATTTTCCCTCTCTCTCTCTCTTCCTCTCTCTCTTCATCTGTCTCTTCATCTCTACCCCTCTCCCTTCCACACATGCGAATACACTTAATTTAAATTCAACCTTTCTCATCCCTTACTCCTTACATACAGTAGCCTCATGGCTTCTTTGGTGCTGACTGACAGCATTGAAAAGTTACTAGACCAAATTATGTATCTCCACGCCGAACCATATGATCTGCAAAAATACGTGTTTAGCGGCTGTCACTATTGACAGTCAAGATTTATGTATATACCTAAATGTTGACTGTCAGAAGTCAGCTGTGAGCTGTCAGTCAGCACCAAAGAAGCCGTGGGGCTACTGTACATAAGCGTATAGCCCGAACGAGTAGTAAGACGTGGAGCTGAAAATCAATGGTGTTGTAATTATTACAAAGCACACTTTTGAAATCACTTGTTTTTAATCATTTTTAGACAGGCAACTAAGTTTAACTTAAGATCATTATGTGAAGTTCATATTGTCCTTAATTTTTTTCCATCATGAAATTAAGTTGTTTAACTAGAAAATTGAGGGACTAGTACAGAACCTAATGCGAATTTATTCTTTATATACCTTCTCAACACATATCTATATTCAGGTGACTTAAAGTGAACAAAATCAGAATTAATTGGTTCAAAAACAGTGTGACAGCTTCCTTCTATCATAAAGGTACCTACTAATACAATATGTAGCATCAATAAGACTCGTGTATTGTATGTAGATAAACGTAAGTAAATGACAAAATAAATGGTTTAACATTAGCATTACACTGGATTAAATATCACAGATATTATATTTAATCACGGTTCTACGCATCTAGATATTGTATTCTTAAAGTTAATTACTCCCGGCAACGGGAATCTAACATTTTGAAATTGTTTGCTTCATATGAGGGATTGAGATCAATAAATATAAGATAACACAGCCATCTTTGACTCGTGAGGGCTTTATGCTACCAAATGTACAATAATAAATTGTATGCGTGCACATATCAGAATGGATTAAATAGACAGGCTATTATATTTTTTTAAAATATTTAGACGTGACTGTAACCGTTATTAACAAATATAATAGCTCGAGTACTTAATCCATCGCGATATTATGTGCATTCGTACATCTATCATTGTAATATTGGCAGCATAAAACTATACCGAGTGTAAGATGGCTGCATTATCTGAGAGCTCGTGATATTAATTAATAACACGTATGTATCTGAACATTTCCACACGTCCATCACAGACTCTGCCTTAAAAATTGTGCGTGAAGAATTATCGACCCTAGGCCACAGACCAGTAAGAAACAGACTCTCAACCTTACGGTGATTTCACTGCGCTCATTTTACCAGCTGGAGTCCTTCAACACTGGGCTTCGCTAGTGTGCCTGCCGGGTGTTAATAGGACTTACCGCAGCGATCCTAGTGTTGAAAGACTCAAGCTGCCAAAAGGAGCGCAACAATTTTAACCTGGAGGTTGAGTGTCGGGGTATATTATTTGTCTGTACCCTACGCATGGAACGAATCTTGGGTTGCTCAATGGTTAGATAATTGAAGTACTAAGCTAAAGGTCATGGGTTTGATTCCCCGGTTGCAGTGTTATTTTTAATTTAACGAGTATTAACATAATGAATAAATCAATCTTAATTAGCCAAGTATTAGTTATATCTTGAGTGAGTGGCCTTGGATATACTGTCTTGGAAACTCTTACCAGAAACTAAGTAAAATTCCAGTTTTATTCTTCGACAAAGGTAGGTCTTAAAGTTACGTAATTAGTAATCTCATGAAAGATGAATATTTCTGAAACGCTCATTAGTATGGTATTAAACAATTGTATTAGTTTTCAATCTTCAGAAGTTTTTGCCTGTATAATATTTAAATAAGGGGGGGGGGGAATTTAACACTGAAACAAGTTTATAATTATACAAGCTGGTGCACCAATTCTTCGCACTGGGAATCTTTAAAGTAGCTTTGTTATTTTTAGTATATAAAATTAACAACAAGGAATGGTAACCCAATCTTAATTTATGTTTAAATATTAGTCCTCTAATGGTTTAAATTGTTATACAAAATGTTAAAGTAGGCTGACTAATACACGATATCAAAAGAGAGATATAATCTGAGCGTGTTTTAAATGCTGATGTTTCTTTTAATTATTTAGTCATAACTTCTCTCTACACAATACTTGAACTTTTGCCTGTTGGTGATAGTAAATAATAAAGAATAATGTCAAAGCATAAATAATTAGTTCAGGAGTTATAATTAAATATAATTAAGACTTTTTAAATATTTTTTTACATGACTTACCCCGTTTACTTTTTCCTATTTCGTTTACCCTTCTTGCCCTTTTTACACTTTTATCCTTTCTAATCCCATTGTCATTTTTAATCTTTTACCACTTTTTACCCTGTTAATCCCTCTAACCCAGTTTACCCTTTTAAACCCTTTTGACGATTTTAGTTATGTACATTTATTTTATTTTACCCCTTTTAGCCTTTACACAGTTTTTAATTTCATTATATTTACTTTTTTCAGTTTTACTCTTTTTGACCATTTACCATATTTTCTTTACTCTACCATTTTTTACATTTTGGTCCTTTTTTAGATAGGTTTGCAATTTTAGCCTTTTTAGTCTTATCATGTAAGGCGTGGCTAAATATGGTAGACGAATGTGTAAAAAAGATAAACATAAACAGTTAAAAAAGAGTATGTATGACTCGATGTAGCTGTTGAAGCGAGGGGAGTGTGCAAGGATAGGACAGTGTGGGGCAGGTTAGTGAAAATGGATTAAGAACGGAGTTCTTTGAGCTATATGCACAGTTTCTTGTCTACCCCTTAAGGGATCGGCGTGATTAGGTATATATATATGTATGCATTTTATGTATGCATTTTATGTATTATTTATGTTATATTATGTATATGTATGTATGGTATGTATGGTTATCTATGTTATCTATGTTATGTATGTATGGTATGTATGGTATGTATGTATACTCTTAAAATCCATTTGGATCAGACTCACATTTACACTTTTTACTAATTTTGGCGGTTTTGCCTTTATTTTCTAGACCTTTTTTAATAAATACCTGGCTAGGCCCTAACAAAAAAGATGTAAGAGATGAAAAAGTTGCAAAAAGGGCATTAAGTGTAAACAAAGTAAAAAAAGTACAAATATAATCAAACATTTTTGAAAAACAAAGCGTAAAAGGAGTTATTAAATTGGTTAAAAAATGTAAAATAAATTAAGTGTCAAAATAATAAAAATTAAATAATTCCAGCTTTGAGATGCACATGCTTAAGNTTTTTTTTTTTTTTAAATTAGACCTCTAGGTGAGTTAGATATCGCGTATGGCGATATGGCAGACGAACTCTTCATTTTATTAATATAGAATATATTAATATAGAAGAGGATAATATAATATCCGTCCCCCTTTCCCCCTTCCTATATCCCGATTTTTAAAAAATGTCAAGACTATGTTGGTTATTTAGGGTAGCCCCTTAACATCCCTGTTAAGTTTCAGTTTTATACCATCATTTACTTTGTTTTTTCTGTTAGTTTTAAACACCCTTTTCATTTCATCAACTCCAACTTTGAAATCTCAAATTTTAAGACCTCCTTGACTATTTGTAATGGAACAATTGTCTGCTTGCCAAACTTTAATTATATATTTTCCCTAATAGAATGTTTCTATAATTAGATCCCTTAATACTTTCAAATTCCCGGTGAATAATTTTGAAACTTCCCATTTTAAGATTGTTCTGATTATATTTCATTTATCTAGTCCATCTAAAAGTGGTTAATCTTTTTTCTGCATGCACACACATAAAGTCACATACACTTTCTGCTTTTATAGAAAGTGTGTGTGTGTCCAGAAAAAAGATTAACTAATTCTAGAAGGACTAGATAAATTAAATATAAACAGAGAGAGATTTTAAAGCCATGCATTGTGGTAATAGAAGAGGATTATTAATAAAAAAAAGGATCGTTAATAAAAAATTACAAAACGCAGACAGATATATCAAGTAAAAATGAAACCCAATACAGAAACTGTTTCTTTTTTAATAAAAATATGCAAGTATGATATGTATTAAAATAAAATATCATAGGATATCAAATACAAACTATTTTTTTTTAATAAAGCATGCATAGCCAAATATTAAAACATATATGTAGATTATATATATAATTTATATATATTTTAAACGCGTGTATAAAACTATAACTATATATATATACTCCGACGTTCCTTACTTCAGTTGATACTAAGACGAGATCATCTCTTATTATCTGTCAAATTTAAGGCTATTTAATCATCGCTTAAAGAATACATAAAATTAAGTTTTAATATTGCTTCAAAAGGCCATCCTATTCCTGCTTCAGATTGACCAACCCTACTAATTTAATATTCGTCTATGATGAAATCTAAAATGTTGGCTATAATGTTTAACCTAATGCGACATTCTATTTTGAGGTCATTTACATGGGCGAACTACCGTTTAAAGCATCGTGTACGTTCCCTGTCCCCTTCCCCTCTATCTCTTTACATTATTCCTCCCCTCACACCCCTCCTACCCCTCCTTCCTGACACGGTCCATTCTGTGTTTCATATTACATTTCATCCTATTTCCCATCTCCCGTGTTGTAAACCATGATAACAATGGAGTCGTCAGCTATTATCGAATGGTTGTATCAGTTTAGGTTGAATATTAGGTAAACGAGCAGTGATCTCCCTTGAATATTGTTTATTAAGGTCGATTGACAGATGTAATTTTACTACGCAAATTTAATTGTATATTTTATGGACTATAAATAGTGATTCCATAATTTAAAATCATTAAAGTTAACGGGTTGTAAGGTTCGGGTAAAGTAATTAACGAATGGGGCTGATATTTAGTAGCTTATACATCTACATTCATATGAGCTGTAAAAAAACAAAATATTTATTATTATAATAAATATAGAAATGTTTTACTATAGTAGATATAGAAATATTTGATACATATTTAATTATGTACTCCTCATATGCTTGTCTAGCTATGCTGATTCTAGCACTATAAATTAATAAGTCATTTATGGTAAGGTGTGGTAATTATCACTTTAACTTAATAATGTTACAATTAAAACATAAAATAAAAAGTTTAACCCCTTAGTGAACTGTAATGATTTGAAATCATTGATTCACTATTTATAGGCTATAATAAATTGAGTTGTTAAAATTGTGCAATTAATTTTATTGTAGATTTAGCTTAAATACCTTTTTATGCAAGACCAGTTAATTATGTTTCAATTTATTTCTGTTTTTAAAAAAATATGCCTGCCTTAATTTGTTCTGATTAAGAGTCGCTTGGAGGCTAAATTAATGGGAAATGTTGTTTAGTTAATGTAAAAATAAGCATCGATTTACATTTTATTTAGAGGTTTAACAATACCATGAAATAATAAACAAATGTATTAAGTTCTTAATGAGTTCAATTTTATAATAGTATACAAAATGTTTTGTTTACATATTTTTATCAATAAGATGTAACTAAAGTTTTTTTTATATTCAATAAGTTTGTTGATTTACAGCGTGCACCTTAAATACTTTTTGAAATAAATGTGTTTCTATATTCAATTTTTTTTAAACCGTTTTAATTTTCACGCTTCTAACTAATTATCTAGTATACAACAACATTTTTATATTTTTAATCCCTTAAAATATTTCTCCAAGGCCAAGGAAGCGTTCAACAAGAAGAAGTTAATACTTATCAGCAAGTTGAGTTTGGAACTGAGGAATAAACTGATGAAATGCTATAGTTAGAGCATCGCGGTGTATGGAGCAGAAATTTTGAATCTTAACAGATAGAAAAGATACTTGGAGAGCTTTGAAATTTGGTGCTAAAGAAGACTTGAGAAGAACGGGTGTACAGACAGGGTAACAAACGAAGAAGTCTTAAGAATAGCGGGTTGGAAGAGAATCATTTTGGAGGTGATTCTTCGGTACAAAACAAACTGGATTAGGCACATCCTTAGGCGGAACTGTCTTCTGCACGACGTCATATAAGGAAAGGTTGAGCGTAAGAGGAGCTTAGGAAAGAGGATTCAAATTTTATATGACTCGAAGAAAAGGAAAAAAATTGGGTAGCTCAAGGAGGAGGCAGAGGACAGGATGCATTGGCACTGACAAAAGGACTGGACCTGTTGAAAGACAGAACCCATATATATATATATATATA
>CABFVX010000709.1:141165-155244 GCA_902151425.1 Timema shepardi | reverse complement strand
TATATATATATATAATTGAACTTTTAAATTTGGTAGAGTGGGGCTTTAGTTTATATGGACCAGTAAGTAATCAATATAACCCAAATTGTATTATTTATTTCGATCTACAAGCTTGATGAGGGCGTCTCAATTTCTGTGGATGTTTGGACAAATCTGACGTTCAAAATATTTATACAATTGGTCATGAAGATGCATTATTAGCATCTACATTGAGGTCTACCAACCACAAACAAGACAATATCTGTAGATTATTTCAACAGTTTTACCAGACACTGTACAACACGAAAGGTTAGTAAGGCGCTGCGAAAATTATATATATATATATATATATATATATATATATATATATACAAAAATTAAAACAATTAAAACAATTAAACATATTAACCTTTTTTATAAAAACTAGAATATATAATAGGCCTATTTACCATTTCCGTGACTTTCAATCAAATGATTACAAAATTTAATAAATATTATTCACCCGTTTGTATAGTCTATTTAACAAAAATATATTTTTTTAAATTGCCTTGAGAATTTTATATAGTTTAATTTACTTGTAATACATAACATTTTATAGGCACAAGCATATCCAAGTGACTTTAGTTACAGATGTCTTACATTTGTCACTAAGGCCCAGTTTCATGGTCAAATTTAGTACGCCTCAAGTCCGGCGCTACACTAAGTACTTGACGACACCTACCTAAACCAGAATGGAATGGGCCAGTTTCCTATGCGAGAACGGCCCATTCCATTCGAGTTTAGGTAGGTGTCGTCTTGTACTTAGTGTAGCGCCGCACTGGAGGCGTACTAAATTTGACTATGAAACTGGCCCTAAATATATAAGGTTAATTTTATTACTAGATTAATAAAATTTCTAGTGCCATTGTTGCTTGCGTTGTATTGGGTGATATCTCTTAATTTAATTTAGTAAGAAGTATGATAATATAACCTTTATTATTGTGTCTATAGCTGCCGCGATAAATCTTTAAGCAATATTTGGTTAATATTTAGCTTTAATAGAGATTCACTTAAATTTTAAGTTATTTAAAAAATTATAAGAGTCTTACTACCCATCCAAATTATACACGTATTTACACTAATTGAATAGGGAGGAATAAGGTATAGCTTATTACCATCAACCCGCATTTTCATGGAGGGAGAGTGGGAAATAATTAAGAAAAATCACTTCACTGTACCCAGCCTGGAATCTAACATTTATCTCTGTCATCGATAGCCATAACAGACGAGACTGACTCCTTAGTCGGTACAGCAGCCGCAAGTGTGTAGGCTTAGCTAAAAACTTCAGACAACCTTATTTTAAGGTTTTGAATGGTTTATGGATTAAAGATTAGTTTTCCAGGAGCTCAGTCTAAACATACTTAATAGATTTGCAATCAATACAGTTCCAATTTTGATTAAAATTAACACATTTAATTTGATATAAAAACAATTAATGATTGACTCTTGCACACATAAATATAATTAAATAAAATGTATTTGTGTTGCTAAATTAACTAAACGGATGCAATTTTGGGTAAAAAGGACACCCCTACCCCCCGTTCCCTCCCCCCTTTCCCGTTACAAAACATTGTGAACAGTACGAATTGAAATGGGTAGCTCGGCAGTTAGTCTCTCACGTTCAACCGTAGTTCTCGTCATCCAATCAGCGTAATTGTTGGGAGAAAAATCTTTTGTGTAGTCACCGGCTGCATTCGACTGGAGGATTAAACTCCAAGTGATCTGTTTTTCGATTAATCCACTTTGTTAATTTATTGGAACGCTTTTATTAATTGATGGAAAAAATAACATTTGTGTAGTGGAGTCAAGGTGTATTTGATATTGCTAAAGTAAAATTAGCTTTAACAAAATATACGACGTGTACGCTAGCACGCAATACTTGGCGCAAAGACTAATATCATCAAGTTATTTGATTATTATTTAGTATCAATTTTGGATAGAAGTGAATTAAAGTGGGATATAAGGAGTCTTAAGAAAAGGCCGGTGTTTTTTTTTCGCAAAACATATTTTGGCTAAAATGAATAAAATATTGCTCCAGTACAAACATAGTTTAATTGTATTCACATGTTGATATCAATATTTCCTGGATAACCATAATGATAATAGTGGCATTAGAAGATACATTTTCTAAATGTAGATAAGAAGTTGAAATTAATATTTTTTATAATGAAGAAAGATTTGATTTATTTTGTCAAAAAAGTGTTGCCAAAAAAAAAACTCCAAAAAACGCTCGCATCCCCTTTCATCCCACTTTAAAGAGATATGAAAGAGAAATGATTATCAAAGTAATTCATTTGTGCAGTTTTGATTACGTATGCATATGTTAAGAAACATGATATGCAGCAGTAAATTTGGATAGAAACTATCTAGCTATAAAATATTAACAGTATAATAAAAGTGTATCAACGTTGACTACAAAAATACAGATATACGTTTGTAAAGTTTAAATCTTTATTCCTATCAGAATAATTCTAATATACTACGTGAGATTGGTGCTCTAAGCTAGACAGGGTGTGCTGCCGGTACATTTATTATAAATTCAACTTTACCTCTCCTATCCTAAAAGTATACATATGTGGATAACCTAAACGGGTAAAAACACGTGGTGCACAAAAAAACTGGTAAACGCAACTAATTTTGGGGTGTGGGGAAGGAGGTATACTATAATATGTATATCCTAGATCTTTACTGTCCTGCCTATGACGCATGTTGTCCCCAAGGGGAGCTCTGAGTATCAACTAGAGGTATAATTATGAAAGCTGGTCGATATTAATTAATTAGTTAATCAATTAGCTAAATGATAGTAAAGAACATACACTAACAGACGTGACCACTATATGTATCTATTTCATTGAAAAAGGGTCTCATCAACATTTAATATGAAGCCTAACTTCAATATTACTTACTTAATCCATGACATCAAGAGCTCTGAAGTTAATTTCCACACTTATTAAAGTACGCCACCTAGCCATATCTGGTTCCTGTTCTATCCAGTCAACCTCATTAGACTCTCTATCCTTCAGATATAATCTAACACTATCCTTCTCATTGGGTTTTACCGTTCAGTACCCTGAACAAGGTTCTCCCATTCACGCTGTATGTCTTGCCCACCGTAATTTATGAGACTCGATTATACTAACAATGTTTTGTGATGAGTGCAGGTTATGTAACTCATCAATATGCAACCTCTTCCATTCCCCGTATAATATAAGATAATTATGTTTCATGACTAAAGCTTCACACGTTTGACGAAAATACAAAGCGGAATCTGCTTGAGTGTTGCAGAAATTCACATTACTGCAGAAATGTACGTTGACCAATGATGCCTTACATTGTAAACTTAGAAATAGCTGATCATTAACATATTTCATTTTTTGTGGGTAAACAACTATTTAATATCAATGCAAATTTGGATGATACCAATTTATTGGGTTGTGTATTAAATAAATCAAAACGGGAAAAGAACGGGACACATATGTTTTGGATAACGAATTATTTCAAATCTCCTCACAACAGTAAACGTGGCTATCTGCTTGGATCTTTGTACATGTACACTTATTGATTCGGCTGGCTTTGAAATTAGGTTCGGTCTCTCAAGCATACGTTGTTGTGCAGTAAAGAGAGAACTGACATTGGTTCAAGACATACCGAAAGGACAACGCCGATGAGTTTGAATGGCTCAGCGCTTGTTTTGTGACTATGTTTTTTCTCTGCTTGCGATTTCCGGCCAACTTGTGGAGTCACTAGGATTGTTAGTTACCTAGTATTCCGAGGCTAATGTTATTAAAACCTGAGGATTCGACTTCGAATAACAAAACTTCAAGTAGAGCAATACCAAGAAAAATAATAAAGGTTATAAGTAATTTATATCCTGTAATAACCTAAGAAAGTTTTTTTTTGCAATTTATGGGGAAAAAAACGGGATTATAAGCTTGTGGTTAAGAAAATCTAGTCTAACCTAGAGCCGTACGCCTAATACTTAAAAATCAATTGTTTTATTTGCATACTTGTTCGGGATATCCTTGTATTCCCACTGAGGTAGGTATGAGGAAGATACAATTTTATGGGTAAATGTACCGGAATTTTTGGGAAGTAAAAAAAACCAATATGGAAAAAAATCTCTTTTTATATCTAGTTGTGACTCTAACTCCAGCTCGAACTCGGGAAAGCCAGAACAAACAAGTTTGATGCCTTAGCTTACGTTACGATGGTAAAAAAAAAGCATATATATATATATATATATATATATATAGGTCATCACACTTTTGAAGTCGAACCAGGATATTTTAGACTTGATGAAAACTCTAGTGACTCTATGACTTATATAGGCTTTTGAGTTAGAATAGATAAAAGTAATTATATATATATATATATAACCCATTTCAGTAGCCGAATGGTTTAAGCCATCACTCTCATGTTGGGTGGGGAGATCGGGGTATGAATCCCGGTTGGGTCTAGTGAAGGTAGTTTTTCCTGCGTGGTTTCCCACTCTACTTACATTCAAATATGGCTAGATTAACTCTAAAATTCTTCCTTCCTCATTCATTCCCCATTGGAGTACTTACTATACAATATTTGTAAAACCTAAGTGGGTAGTAAAATGCTGAGATAAACAAGCTAAAAAAATATCATCTGCTTAACAATACTATTACGTCGATGCAATCCAGAATTTATTTGTAAACATCTTACTCGGAGAGCTAAATCTCCGGGACACATAGATAACCTACACATTCAAAATCAGCTTTAGAATTCATCCACCCTCATCCCCCCTTCTCTTTTTTTTTCTTCTTCCTATTTCCAAAGTTTAAATTGCTGTCCAAGCAACGTGAGTGGTGCGAGTCGCCACCCCGAGATTGGAAGAGGACCAAATGTTTTCGATGTCCTTGATATCTCTTGCTATCCCTCCATTTCCCCTTTTTGCTTCTATTGTCTCGGGATGGCTGGCACGTGTGAGGGAACGACGCATACTTTCTCCCCCCCCCCTCCCGTCCCCCTGGTGGAGAGGTTTAAAAGTACTCTCTAGAGACATCGCTTCGATGTTCAAATTTGAATATACTTCATGGATTTTAGAGGCCTACTTTTTTTTCACACCGCGTTTTACTACCTGTTTAGCTTATCTATAATAATAAAGTCAGTGTTTATCTGTGTGTGTATGTTTGTTTGTTTGTGTGCGATGCCCAGCCAAATCTACGGTACTCAGAGGTATGACATTTTGACATAGATGGACGGAAGGGGGTCCAAATGCACCTCGATGCCAGATTTTTAGATTTTTAATTAGCCCTTTAATTAGGTTATTTTTAGAATTTTTTAAAGACAATATGGGGAGAGGGGTCTTATTTTAAAATTCTCATAGCAAATAAGGCATCATGGGAGGGGGGTAGGTATATAATTCTTATACCACAGTGGGCTACGGGCAACGCCATGCGGGATTGCTAGTTCACATATAAGATTAAAACAAATAATCTAGTAACCTAGGGATGATAAATGGAGCATTTTAGAAGTAATCTACCCGCATTTGCGTGAAAGTAGAGTGGAAAACCATTTAGGGGAAACCACCCTCCATAAACCCGACCGATTATGAAATCCTGATCTCCCCGTCTTCGACAGTCTAGTCTCTATTATGAGAGTGACGCCTTAAACCTTTCGACCATCGTAGTGGGTTAGTATTTGTTTTGATTGCGTAAATACCCGCTTCGGTGGCCGCATTGTCTCAGGCGTTGCTAATCTGGCAATATACTAGACTGCCGATGACGGAAAGATCGTGGTTCGGTCTTGGTCGGGTGGTTTTTCCTAAATGGTTTCTTACTCTCTATCCACGCAAATACGAAGACACATCATTTAAAAATTCAACCATCCTCATCCTTAACCCGTTAGCGTAATTTGTATATTAATGTATAACTCTAACGGATAGTAAGACTTGGTGTAAAAATATAAGGAGTCATTTATTTAAGGCGCATCATATAAACATGTAATTAAATAATAACACAGATTTTATTTAACGTAGCCTAGAACCGTTGTTGTGTCTCTGTGTTGCCAATGTAAGCTGTGATAGTTTAAACTGCATCTATTTATTATGTATGCCTATTTATGATTGATGTAATATATTACAGCACAGTTTAAAAATAATCTCTACCTAACCTGGCAACACACCATGACACGCACTTTATAGAACAGCACAACGAACTCTAAACATGAAGCCCTGGCATCAATACTTTAGTAATATATGAGCATTAGGACGAAACTATAGCTTTAAGCTCATCTTGGAATATAGCCCAACATATTTCGTCAACCCTCAATAGGCCTTCAGCTTCTGGGAGATCCGATTGGTCGGGGCCTAAAGGTTCGGGGAACTTTTTTACTCTCCCAAAATATATTTATAAACGCCTACGTTACCCCCTTGGTTTGAAAGGGAGACAATCATAGAATAGATTATTCAAATTCAAAAGGTTTATTGAATCTATTTATTTCCATATGGAGAATACAATTAAAAATATAAAAAGTATAAAATAAATTAATATCCTCATTATGAAACAAAATGGGTTTTTTTTAAACTTTCCACTTCAGATTTTTGAGAAATGGTGTTGTTTCATTATCGATACACTAACATAAAAATTGGGGCATTTTTATTTCAGAGCAATTTGGATACTTTCTTCGGGGTCCAAAAGATGTCTCTGCTTTATTTTTATGTTCATTAGAGTGGAAAATCTTTGTTCGCAAAGGTAGGTTGTTGCAAAAGGCAGCAACTTTTTGACTGCTTCCTCATGTGCAATTTTGAAAGCCCTTGCAGCTGTTAACATATAAAAATATGACATATTTGCTTTGTTTTCAAATTAAATACGGGCCTTATTATTGGATCGAAGTTCAAGAAGTGCCTCTGTCAACCCTTGAGTCTCTTATAGTACATAAGAAAATTCACATTAAAATATCTCTACAACCCAACTGACAGTATGTGAATCAAGATCTGGAAAGTAAACAGAGAACTACTCTTTGAGTTTGGTAAGATATACCCTGATTTTGGTTGGAAGAACAGTAAAGAAAATCAAAACATATTTTTTTGCGGCCAACAGTGATAAATTTTCTTATATTATTAGTGTTATTTGATAGGTATTGATAATATCTATCAAAATTAACATCTGCAGATGACATGACTTTATGTATGAATATATTAACATTGTTTTAGTAACTTTAGTAACTAACTTCTACTGTTCTTCCTACCAAAATCATACTATACCTTATAACTGTATCCTTGATGTCAAAAGTAATATTTTCACTATCCTCCAAAAACAAGGCTAGCTTTGAAAAGGAAGCTATCTTGTTTTGTTCTGCTTTCTGTCTCCAATGTAAAAACTTTGATACAAACGCTGAAATTTTTTCTCTGGCTGAAATTTTGTGTGTGTATTTTCCTTGAAATTATTTGTTCAATGCACTCATATATTACAAAATCTCAGCCAAATACTAGAGTTCAACATGGCTTGACGTCCCCTAAACATTTATATTATTTGGCCAGATACAGTGTCGCCAGGAGAAAAATTTCTGTCATAACAAGGAACGCGCTTTTTATATAATTTCTATTTATGTCTATAGAGTCCTTATTACCCAGAAGAATTTCATTTCCACCCCATTTGGGATAATCTACCCCGGCTCGCTGACCCCTGCTCTAAGAGCTCACCCTCGTATTAGACTGGGCTGATGATGACGGGAAAATTGGTGTTCGAAACTTCCCAGCCAAATACGGATATATTTCCTCTTAAATGCTTCTTTCCTCATCCCTATCCCATAAGAGTAATTATCATATATGCGTATAACCTCAACAGGTATTAAAATGTGGTAATAAAAAAAAGCTGCTTGGACGCTTTTTAGCAGTATGTTGGTTGTTTCTCCAATTTTATTGTAATCTTGTGTAGCTTAACATAGAAAAACCCACTTTCAACTCGATGCACAACCTTAGTATTAAGAATTTTACCACTAGCGTAAAAGGATAAACCCATATATCAAAGGAAAACATCATAAAAATGTTAAGCTTCTCTCATCAACCTTCATAAGTAACTATCGTCCTTTCGGGATACTCTCAAAAATAATGATTAATATATTACCAAGCTTTCGAAGCTGTGTAACACTTAGTATCTATAAAAAGTTAATTTTTTAACGTAAAGGGTGTGTAAACCCAAACAGTTGATTATGTTTTTACTATTGGAGATTATTCCAAGGGACTCCAAAATCTTGGTATCCTGAGATTCTTAAGCCCCCTACTTATATTATTAATATTTTATTAGTTTATTTAAAATCAAGGATATCTATCAATGGCTAAGTAATGAGGATGTGTGAGTAATTTCCGAAGAAAAAGCGCACCCGCATTAACGCGAATAGAGTATATAGAAACTCAGTGATAAATCATATATGAATAATTTCATCAATTTCCCCGTCTTGGCCAAGATTCGAATTTATGCTTCCCATCACCAACAAATCACTCCTTTCTACGCCTAGACTTCTTATACTATTTGATCTCCAGTGCAGTTTAAGAGTGTACTGATAGAAATGTGAATATAAAATCTTAATGAATACTTTAATGTACCTCTTTAAAAATACCAAATTATTTAAGTGTTATATTAATAACGAAATTAATTATTATTAAAGAATATACTTTCTTTGTATTTATGCCTGATTTTTTCTAATCATTATTTTAAAAAGAAAACAAAATAGTTGAAAGAGAGCTATAGCTGTTATGAAGAGTAGACACAATCCATTATTTAGGTACAAAAGGAAATCATTAGGATATATTTTACTCTAGCGAGTCTGGTAAAATAATCCTTTAGCAAAAAATAAAATCCTAGTAGCTCACTGCACAAGCTTAATATATTTTTCCCCCTTCTTTGCAAAATATGAAATGATTAATGAGAAAAAAAATCACCAAAACCAAAGAACACATTCTCTTTGAACTAGTAAATTTTTTTAAGTAATTTGGTAAGAGGATTATGAAACTTTTTTTTACAAGTTTTTCACCTAAGTAAGGCTATAAATTACTAGTACAGACAGTAAACGTTTGTTGTCTCCAAACCTTTTCGAGCTTATCTGCTTTAGCGCCGACACATGAGTAGTTTGAGCCACAAAACTTCAATGGTTTCAACAGTGTCAAAGGCTTAGTTTAAAACAATAGAACCTGCTTCGGTGGACGCATGGTATAAGGCGTCACTCTCGTGTTAGACTACCCCAGGTGTTCCCTAACTATGGCCCGTCAGCCAGATTCGGGTGGCCCGTGGAGTGAGTTTATCTGGCCCACGGACGTTTTGACATTCTTTTAAAGGGAATAAAAATTAAATTATTGATACCAAAATGATAGCGCTAATGCATTTAGTACACAAAATAAATACATATATACTTACATACATAGATAGATACATACATATCTAGATAGATACTAAAGCTTATTTTATACCACTCTGTATTTAACTTAGAAACTATACTTAAACAAGTATTAACTTAATAAAATATATAAAGTATAATAAATATATAGGTATAGTCAGCAAAAGTTATACAAATTATAAAGTTATTAAAATTTTATAAAAGTATGAAAACTCTCTTGGTTCAAAATAGATGATTGTCCATTCATTCTCATACACAAACCAGTAAACCATAAATAAATAGATTTTTAGTACTACATCAAGCACTATACTAACTACATAAGACTCAGTAAGTTTATAGTTTGAAAGAAAAATCTAATCCTTTGTTTCCTTCAAAATGAATGTTTCCTTTACTAGTTCTTTAAGTCCGGTCGATATCTCACGAATCATCGACTGTTCTAGATACAACATGGACAAAGAATATTACCTCTGTTAGCCCATGGTGCTTCTTAAGTAGGATTTTGTTAATTTTAGAGTTGAAAAACACCGCCTACTTTTCCTAGTAGCTATAGGAATAATTACAAGAAATTTTAATGCGTTTATGATTTCTTTAAATGTAACGTCCAATCAAAAATTATAAAATTTTATGTTCTCTATCAACAAGCCTTATTATGTTGTTAGTTATAACCTCAAATAAAAAATGTAATATCTGACATAAAATAATGTTTTGTCAGTTGTTAGGAAAACACTCAAAACCGGTTGATATCATCCACCAAAAGACCATTTTCTGTATGTCCATTAAGGTGTTTCGACTGAAATATCTTTACTCCACACAGTTGGTTTTTTTAGTACAAAGCGGTCGTTTATTTGAAATACAATTGTATCACAAACCTTCTTTGCCAATAAATTTAAATCCTCATCACTAAGCCATTGCTTTCTTTTTTTTTCCAGGCGTAGGTCCTTCCTCAAGCATCACAATTATTTCCTCTTGTCTATCTAATACAAAGGGTAGCGCTTATTTTCAATTTCAATTGTGGCTTTAACGAAGTCATCAATAGCAGCATGAATTATCACTGGCTCAGTTTTCAGAACTTAGAACTGATTAAATTAAAATTTGGACAAAACACGAAAGTGCCATTTTCCAGCCAGAACAAACCCAGAAACCAGTGTTAACGTTTCTGAGTTATATATTTCCATTCACCTATCTGTGTATTTTCGAAACATTCCAGAATATAGTCTTTGTAAGTGAACACTTTTTGTATTATCCTGGATTGAAAATTCAATCCAGTTTGAGGGTAGATTTTTTAATCGCAAAGATGATTTAAAACCACTTTCCTACCTGGCGGATGGGCAAAAAAAAATTCTAACACTTGTCAAATAAGAAGCAGATTATTCGAGCTGTTAATATAGTTACTGGACGTAACAATAAACATAATGAGCATTTTTATATTTATCTTTGATTCTAACACACTTCCCTGACGTCCGAGCATAACGAAGACTTAATCGCATTTCTGAGCGATTAGTTTTGTCGACTGCATGTATCATGAATTCTCCCTAGCAGAGTCCATAGGACATAGTAGTCGATCGCTTAGATAACATCAGTGACGTCAGGTTGCAATGGAAAACACCCTATGGTGCATTCAGAGCATAAGAGGTGCGACCGCCCACCCCACGGCTAAAGAGTGACTGCAAGCACATGTTCGTAATTGTACTTGTCTCGCGTTTATGTGATTATATTCTCACTAATTTCCTCAATAAAATCGGGAATTTAAACAACGTTATTTTAAAAATTTGTTTATGCTTTAATCATGTGATTCATACCAATTTTTACATGTTTTATCATTTCAAAATATGTTTTGTATATTCTTTTGCAAGGGGGCTGTACCCCAGAGCTATCTCTCACCAGCCACCACCACTTATATAAAAAGTACTTCGTTTTTCGATCCAGACCCCCACCCCCTAGAAAATTTCAATATTCTAATGTGATAATCCACTCAATAAATTTTAGAACCCTTGACCTAGGTTGCCGATGACAGGAATATTGGAGTTCAACTCCCTGTCAGGTCTACTGAGGGTGGTTTTTCCCTTTACCTTCCACGCAAATGCGAGTAGATTACCCCTAAAATGCTTCTTTTTTTGTCCCGAGCCCATTAGAGTAAGTTATTAAATATTCATAAAGCTCTAACAGGTAGTAAGAGCCTGAAATTAAATAATAATAATAATATCCAAGTAATTGGCCGTAAAAGCGACGCCGAATATCTTTAAATTATGAAAAAGAATTTGTGAGCCCCTCTCCTTTTTTTTTGTGTGTATTCTTAGTATTAGATAGAATTCTGATGCTATTTACTTAGAAATAATTATTAGCTTGTGTAATTTACATATAATAATATTTAGCACCGCGTCTTACTACCCGTTCGGATTATACGCTTTAATTACTAATTACGCTAATGGATTAGGAATTGGAAAGGTTGAATTAGAGGAAGTGAACCCACATTTGCGTGTAGGGAGAGTGTAAAACCATTTAGGAACCCTCCCTCCCCCCCCAGTTCACCCGACCTATATTCGAACTTCCATCTCCCCGTCCTCAGCAGTCGAGCAGCTCAACACGACTAGCGCGTTAGCCAACTACGCCACCAAGGTGGGTTTTATTTTAAATAATTTTGTTTTTAAACATAAGAACAAATATTGCATTTGTTTGGAATCCCCTATGTGACATTTGTGCCCTAGGTGACTGCCCTGATTGTGACCGTTATTAGTTATTTTATAACCATTTCATTTTATTACCGGCAAATTGTAATTATAATCAACATAACCTTTGCTGTTCTAGTGTTATTTCCTAAGTTGAACTCTGAACCAAGATCTTAATAGACAAACGTGATACTAACTCATCAAAGGAGTTTTACAAGACTTTAAAAAATGGACCATTGAAATAACTACAAATAATATTGATGAAAATTTCCCCTTCGGCTTGAGTTCCTTATTTTGAACCTGGAGGCTGTTACAGGAATTTTCACCTCTCATAAATCACGGGAGAAGCTTTTTCAACAAAATTATTTACATCCTTCCCCCAAAATATCACTGGTGTTCCTCCACATCCACAAAGACCACTACCCATTATCACCTATATGTAAGTATACTTATCTTCTTCTCAAGTCAACAACATGAAGGTTGGTTTTGATGTGATCTCTATGCATTCTGCGCTGAGCATTGACTCAGCTCTTCTGTCCGATTAGTGCTCTTTGCACCATCTGGTGTAAATACCATGTACCAAGGAGGTTGGTACTTCTTTGCCTTCTACACTAAGTCTATATGAACGTACGTGAAGGGGAATACCAATTTTTACTAATAATAGTATTTTCAGATAGCTTACAGCTTTTATTTGTTTTAATAAACATGGGTAAGGCCTACTGACGACTTTACTTCCATCCCGAAGGAAGATTTGCCACGGATTTTTATCACTCAAGAAAAATCCGCCGACCTCGGCTGGGATTGAAACCACGAACATGGGGTGATGAGGCTAGCACTTTGACCCAAGACCACCTGAGGTATATATATATATATATAAACTTACCAGTGGTGAGAGAGACTTGGTGTGTTGCCAGCGTAAGCAAATTTAGTTAATTACTTAATAGAACACTCATCGATCAGTTACTATTACAAAAATACATTCTAACTTGAGGTATGTTGAGCATAGCCTAAGTATGATTGGCCAAATTGGGACAGAGTAGGAGAGGCCTTACCACAGATAGGCACTACAATTCAAACAAACTCTGCTTACCCTGGTAACACGAGACGAGACAACACTGAGAATTTGTCACCCTAGTGTAGTATAAATGAAAAAGGTAGAATTTAGATGAAATTTGACCAATTATTTGTGGAGGCAGTGTAAGAATATTTTTTTATAGAAAAAAATCTCAAATATATTCGGCCGGGATTTAAACACCGACCTTCCCGTCACCGCTTAACCAGACTAAAAAAACTTTGTATTTAGATCCTCTGCCCAATGACAAGGGTATTTTCTTGCTAAACCCGGTTTAGCCCTGGACCGTTAATACTAAATACCTTTCACCCTTTGCATTGAACATCTTGATAAAAATAAATGTACTATCCTATTTCTCGACCAAATTATTATATTAACTTATACAATAAATTGGATAAATATTACAGCAAAATATATTTAGTCTTGTAAAATTTCCACACATTTTCACGATGAACCAACCAATCAAGTACTCACACAGATAGTCGCGCGTTTTAAGACATCAGTCTCACTATATACTTTATTTACGTAGATGTGGATATAGAGGTTCGAATCTTGTCCGTCTGCATTGAGACGGTTTTCCACTTGCCAACTATCACGGTGGTTTTACTCTCCTCCTTCCACGCCAATGCTATTGTTTCCTTCAAGACCATCCTCCTTATCCTTACCCCTTAGATTAAGCCATTGGTAACTATTGTGATGAAAGTATTAAATAAATAATTAATATGCAAAGGAAAAAATTTGAATAGACCAAGTAAAAGAGTTTACCGTTGTTTTTGTTGGGAATAGTATCGTGTGGAGACCGGCAGATCGTAGTTATTATCTTTGGGGTGGATATAGATCTGGTAATCGTATCCGCAGCCTTAAGAACAGCGGAGGAACACTAAAAGCCAGGAAAACCTTGATTGATGTAGATTATTTGTCAGTAAACCTTCTTCTTGAAAGAGATTCCTCTTGAAAAAAAAA
>CABFVX010000709.1:99465-139586 GCA_902151425.1 Timema shepardi | reverse complement strand
GGCACAGATTTATCTGATTACCAAACCCTTCCTTCACCTCTGACAAGACATCTTGTGAATGTGTGGAATGCCAGGCCTCCAGCGTGGTTCGGATTTCACGTTGAACTGTAGGTCCTCCATTTCATCTCACAATCACCCTACCATTACACATTAGCGTAAGTGCGTATAACCCGAACGGGTAGTAAGACGAGGTGCTAATAATAATAATTAACTAATACTTAAGAATAAAATATTTAAATATTATATATTGCTTATTATTATTTTACTCATAGTTATTGTTCAGAAATAATTGAACTTGGTTTATTTGCCCTGCTTTAAACACTACCACCGGCACTGTTACCTTAATTTTGGATGAACATTATTTCTATTAACACATTGCCACATTGTCCAAAAATGATAGACGGACCAACAAAAAGCAAGCTATTGCAAATTCTCGCAAATTCCTGGTTGGGATTCACCGATCTAAAATATGATGTTGGCGTTAAAGAATAAATTGAAAGTTTCTTCTTGATAAAATAAAACAAAACTCGACTTTAATAGAAAAATGTTGCTATGGAAGAGTTTGATGTACGAGCTCATTTATTTGATTGATGTGTACGTCATAGATAAAAAAAATACAAACGAAAAAATATTACTTATAGTTGTGTATAAAAGTTTATTAGCGGTTTCTCGAGTCGTGCAAGGCGTTCTAGGTATTATCATAACTAACAATAGATCTTGATGGATCCGCTGATTTAATTAAATAGATACAATTAGCAATTAGAAAAAAAATATTACAAATATTTTTACAACCATCACGTTGACTTGTGTGTGTTTATTTTTGGAAGTAAATCTAATATTATTTGTTTGTCATAAATATTAAATTACTACGGAACTCAGCAGCTTACTTATTATTATTATTATTATTATTATTATTATTATTAGCACCGCGTCTTACTACCCGTTCGGGTTATACACACTTACGCTAATGTGTAATGGTAGGTTGATTGTGAGATGAAATGAAGGACCTACAGTTTAACGTGGAATCCGAACCACGGTGGAGGCCTGGCATTCCTCACATTCACAAGATGTCTTGTCAGAGGTGAAGGAAGGGTTTGATAATCAGATAAATCTTTGCCGGGACCGAGGATTGAACCCCGGCCGCCAGCATAGAAGTCTGACACCTTNTTATTATTATTATTATTAGCACCGCGTCTTACTACCCGTTCGGGTTATACGCACTTACGCTAATGTGTAATGGTAGGGTGATTGTGAGATGAAATGGAGGACCTACAGTTTAACGTGGAATCCGAACCACGGTGGAGGCCTGGCATTCCTCACATTCACAAGATGTCTTGTCAGAGGTGAAGGAAGGGTTTGATAATCAGATAAATCTTTGCCGGGACCGAGGATTGAACCCCGGCCGCCAGCATAGAAGTCTGACACCTTACCCCTAGACCACCAGGTCACCAGCAGCTTACTTAAACTAGTACTAAACATCCAGTATTTTTATATATATATATATATATATATATGGTTCTATAACTAGGGTCCACAAACCCAAAGGGGTACACGAGTGACTTTAGAAGAGTACGTGAGCATCTCTCAAGGAGAAATTGGCAAAATCAAAAGAGAACAAAACGTGGGGGTGAAACAAACGTGGATGGAAATTTTCGAAGTATCTTAGGGGAAATTTTTATATTTTATTCTTTGATGGATTATCTGATATTTCTAGTTTGGGGTAAAATTATCATGGGAGTACATTAGACATTTTGTCATGACCTAGGGGTACAATTTTTTTTAAATGTTTAAAAATCACTGATCTAGATATTTACTAATTGAATAGCAGGATCAACTACAATATAAATATTGAAGATCGAACCTATTTTAAAGCTTGAACACCATAAATAGCTTGACCTTGAACGAGATCTAAACTAAAAATAATTTATATCTAGCAAACAGTGATATTTAAATATTTATTAACAGACCAAGCAAACTTATGCGAGTACACATCTGAAGATTTTTTATAATTTCTTAAGTATTTTGAAAGAAAGAAAAAAACACCTAAATTACATTTAGTCGATATCAAAACCCCGAACTTTGTCAGTGGTAAATCAAACAAGATGAGACTGACGTCTTTGCTCTCTTGCACACATGTGTTGGTATGATGATATTTATTATTTTAAGGTTGTACGCATATGTTAATTAAGCTAGTGGAATAAGGATAAGGAAAGTAGAGTTTTAGAGGAAATTTACCCTGATTTGTGTAGAGGATGAATGGGAAACAATGGAAGAAAACACTTTGTACACCCTACTACGTTTCGAAACTCTATCTCCCCACCATATGCAATCTAGCTTAACATGAGATTGACGCGTTATATCATGTGACCACCACTGCGAGCTATGATGCTATTAATCACTAATATATATTTAATAGTCTCTGTGCAGTAAATATGTTGATAAGGAGAGATAAGAATTCATATTTTTAAAAAAATGTGTAAAGAAATTTAGTAAACTATTCTAAAAAGTATTAAGTTAATCCCGAATCTTAACAGACTTATTTTTCACATGTTGACTTAATTTATAGATTATAATTTTGTTGTATAGGATGTGTTAAATTTACACTTCCTTAACAACTGTTTTTTTCAATGTATGGGGCATAACATAAACTTAACCCTATAATGTACACAACGCCTAGTCCTCCGTCTGTTAACTTCTCAGTGGAAGAGAGTTCCAATTTCACTAATGGTACATTTTCGCCCTTTCTTGGAATGCACCTTGATTTAATTCGACGATTATTTCCTAACGTTTTCTTAAATTCTATTTACACTATTGTCAATATGAAATTTATAAGTAAACTCGCTTTGCTCGTTGGGGGCTCTGCCCCCAAGCCCCTGTGGGTTTTATTTGCAAGTGGATGTAAACTAATGTAATTCCAAAACTTTTTTTATAGGTCTTACCGTTTAGCCACAAGAGATCTCCAAAGAAAGGTCCGCACAGACTTTAAAGTTGGTCCACCATTTTGATTTTTTTCAGGGGTTAAAATTTTATTTTAGTGGAATTTATCCGTCGGTTCCAGGCTATAAGCTATAAGTTTGCCAAATTTCAAGTTTCTATCTCAATTGGAAGTGGGTAAAAATTAATATCAGCGAGTGAGTCAGCCATGTGGCTTTATAGTAGTACAATGTATTGTGTCAAATACTATTGTTTTTATTGGTATCAAGGTGGGAATATAAGTAAAGAGAGAAAAGGTCAATTTTTTCAGTTCTAATAACAAAAAAACATGTTTTGGTCAATATAAGTAGAATATTCCTCCAATAGAAACACAACTTAATTTTATTAACATAGTGATATCAACAAATTGTTGAATACCTGTCGTGATCATAGCGGCATTGGATGAGAGACTTTTTAAATGAAGATAAAAATTTGACATTAAATTTCAGGAGACTCTTGACTAATATTCAACAGTTTTGGTCATGTGCAGATTTTTTTTTTACTGGAGCATTTTTTACTCATTTTGGCAACAACAACAAAAGTTTATCTGTAAAGACTGCAAAATCAGTGCCCTTTTCTCGCGTTCACTCATTCCCAACTTAACTTATTATGTTTATTGTACAGTTAGCTATTATTAAGTGAAGACTTATACCTCGTCAAAGCTTATTTGCCAAGTCATCTGCATCAGTGAGCTCGCAAGCTAAGTTGTCTTGCTCATTTAGTCCATATTCCTGGTGACGGGGTTCAAATCCTAGCTGGGTGTACTTAAGAGTGGCGTTTCCTAACTGGTTTCTTTACTACATCACCTTATATTCTCTAATTATACCTACCTCATCCCTATTTAATAAGTGAACATAAAATGTGATAAGTCTGGACGAGTAGCCTACATTTATTTTTAATCTTAATTAGTGCTATTTTGTTTGATTTTATCTTATGTCTAATTAAATTGCTATTTTTTAAAATTAATAAAACTCCTTAGCATAGTTTCCTTTAAAGGGGAAGTAAAGCCGTCGGTCTCCAAGCCTATTGTGGAAGGTAAGCGATCTACGGGAGATTTGTGAAAATACCGTTTCAGGAGAAAAATAATTGCAGGATTTTTCTCGCTCGCTCGTAGAAATCCACAGTGTGGGTGGGCTAATAATCAGCTCCACCTGAAGTACAAACCCATCACAGAAACTGCAACAAGGAATAGCCTGGTAGCGTAGCTTTATTGAGGCCCTATGCTCCACATCGGGAGTTAAAGTAATTATTAATAAAATAAAAGGGGTGGCCTGGCGGTCTAGGGGTAAGGTGTCGGACTTCTGTGCTGGCGGCTGGGGTTCAATCCTCGGTCCCGGCACAGATTTATCTGATTACCAAACCCTTCCTTCACCTCTGACAAGACATCTTGTGAATGTGGGGAATGCCAGGCCTCCACCGTGGTTCGGATTCCACGTTAAACTATAGGTCCTCCATTTCATCTCGCAATCACCCTACCATTACACATTAGCGTAAGTGCGTATAACCCGAATGGGTAGTAAGACGCGATGCTAATAATAATAATAATAAAATCAAAACAAGTTCGTAAGTACGTCACTTATTGTGTATTGTAAGCCTTGATTTTGTTTTGAAGAACAGTTAAAAAAATTCAAACTTGGTTTTTTGGCCAATTAATGTTATTTCATAGGTATTTATAGTATATATCAAAAGTGACAGCTGCAGATAACATGATTTAATGTATGAATATATAAATATTGTTTTAGTAACTCTAGTAACGCCCGAAAACTGTTATATAGTACATGTAACTAATCACGACGTTACCTTACGCGGTAGGAAATAAACTGTTAATTTAGCTATAAAAAAAACCACTTCGTGATTAATCCATCATCCCTAACTAACTGCCCACTTCCCTATCCTTGCAAACTACCTTCTCTTCAACAACATCCATACACTGAGTCAAGCATGCTCATTTATTCTTAATATTCTTGAACTTTTCTCTGTTTCACACTTTCATCTACAACATTTAGCCACATCTTAAATGACCTACCCCTTCCTTTAGATTTAAACCATCTATCATCATATTTGCTTCATCACTCGGATCCACACCCATCCTCTCAACATGCTCAAATCAACGAAGACACTTTTTTCACATTGACCTATTAGATTCCCTTTCAAACCACACTCCTTCGGTATCCTTTCATTACTGATACTATCCATACGAGTTTTTCCACACACATTTATTAGATGTCTCATTAAAACTACATTCGTCGTATTCTTTCGTTTCTCCTGACAAACCAATGCTTCATGTCCATAAAACCATGTTTGGGTTAACACAATTTTATATCTTTGCCTCTTATGAAACTACTTCATTCTTTGAAATAGTGCACATACATCCAACTAATCTCAGGTATGCATTCACCCGTCTAATGATTTCACCATCTATACTTCAGTTTTCAAAGAATATTTTGCCCAGCTACCCAATCATTCCCTTGTTCTAACAGTTTGCCATTTACACTAAACTGACAATTATTTCCTGATCCATCCTTATCAAAAACTTATCACCTTAGATTTGGAAACATTTACATGCAGATCCATTCTACCTGTCGCCACATTCAAACGATTTAATGTATCCTTTAAGTCACTTTCATTCTCCGCCATTAATACGGCATCATCTGTATATAACAGCACTCTCATATTCATATTGTTAATCCTACCAAAATCAGCCTATACATTTGGTTATGGTTTATTGGTTTAATAAAATATATATTATTATTAGCGCCGCGTCATACTACCCGTTCGGGTTGTACGAACTTACGCTAATGTGTAATGGTTAGGGTGATTGTGAGATGAAATGAAGGACCTACAGTTTAACGTGGAATCCGAACCACGGTGGAGGCCTGGCATTCCCCACATTCCCCTAGACCACCAGGTCATCTAAAATATCTAGATCTAGTTAAAGTTTAATTGTTAAATTCGACAAATTCAAACAATTAAATAGAAACATTAAACAATAACATTTACAATATATTGATGTAAATGTTTCAGCACGCTTGTAAAAAAACTTTTTTTTAATTACCGTTCCAACTAGCGATCACATAGACGAACGAAGCTATTGTCGACAAGCGACGTCGCAGATTTTTTTTTCTTATTTTTTTTTTTCCTAATACTTGAACAGACTTGACGAGACCGGACACACTATTTCTTTATCTTTCTCTCTCGTACGTGTCTTTTAACGTCTCCATCCCCGGGGAAAACGCGTGTGGTGATGTTTTCTTCTCCTCTCATTATTTGTTTGGCTGACAATCAAACAATGTGTTGGGTTGTGTTGTCTGTTATTTCGGGTGGCCCTGGGCCGAAAAAACTCCTGGGAACTCGCTCCACACACACACACACACACATAAACTAAACACTATTTTGTCACTTCTTTATTGCTTGTTTTGTGTTTTGGGTCAAACCTTTTTACTGCTAAGTATAAAGGGTTTCAATAAAGTCACTTTATAGCAGGTAGCTAATAATAAGGGCTAGAATATTTGACAGGTTTTTTTACTATTCATTTGTTTGTATATATATATATATATATTAATGAAAGAGTAAATATATTTGGTTAAGTCGATGGCACCCTTAAATCTATGGTACACTTAAATTAAGTGTCAAATATTTAAAATAAAATGAAATAACTACCCTCCCGTGCATATGTTTTTTTTTAATCTTTAATAAATTATTTAGAAAAATGTTAGAGCTATTTCAGACCGGAACAGTCAAATGTCTTTACGGAGATACGTAGCCCGATAGCAATGGTCGAGTTATTCAAAACTCCTCAATAATAGGATTATAAATATCCCGAGTTTATAACCTAGTTCCTCCACTTTCATTGGGCCAGGGAAATGGGGGTAGAGGATTAACCCCACTCTTTCTACGTTTCATGGAAGTCAACGGTAACAGGAGCAGCTTCGCTTACAAAATTAACTAAGAACACAATTCATAAACGTTTAATAGGTTAGGTTAAGTTAGGTTGGGTAAAAGCCATAATTATATATAGAAATTATGAAAAGTTTGAAAGCTAAGTTTGTATCATAATAATACTTTTAACACTATTATCTGAATTGATTTTCCTATCATGGACTAAGTATTCATCAACGCATGAAAGTTTGGATCAAGTTTGGTTGGTTATGAATCATAATTATATAAATAAATTTTCTAAGAATAGAACGTTAGGTTTGTTCTAGGCCATTGCACTTGTACTTTTTATAATTCCTTCCTTGAGTTGTGGTGGAAGTCGACCATGGAATTAAGAGGATCTCTTTTGAATAGGGGATTAAACCAGCTCTTGTGGAGGAATTCGACTGCGTCCTTTGAAATTGGGCTGCAACAAAAATTTATTAGCTAAAAATCTATTCAAACATATTTTAGAAAATTCTTCAAAATGTGCACTATAATCGGTAGTTCTAGGGTTTCCCATTGAGAATAAGCTCTTATTCCACCAATACATTAGTTAATCAATATTCAGTGCTTGTTGATTTACTTTCCATAGCTCTAATCTAAATAACCTAAACCCATTAAGAGTCACTAAGCCTTAAGAGGTTTCTCCTCTTCTATACCCCTTGCTCCCTCTGACCTCTCCATCATTTTTTCTTGAAAGGTCTCCGGATCCAAATATTACCACATGCTTACTATGTAATCTCGAGCATACCTTAATCAGTCTTGAACAAATTTATCTGATTACCAAACCCTTCCTTCACCTCTGACAAGACATCTTGTGAATGTGGGGAATGCCAGGCCTCCACCGTGGTTAAACTGTAGGTCCTCCATTTCATCTCACAATCACCCTACCATTACACATTAGCGTAAGTGCGTATAATCCGAACAGGTAGTAAGATGCGGTGCTAATAATAATAACAACTTAATCAGTCTTCGAATCTCTTAAGGTGGGAATGTAGGGGAGGAGAAAAAGGTCGGTGTTTTTGAAGTATTTATATCAAACCTTTTTTTGGCCTAAATAATACAAATATAAGTATTTTCTTCACATAATGAATCAGCATTTCTTGGATACCTGGTGTCCTGGAATTTAATGAGAACATTTCTTTTACTTAAAAAATGTCATCTAATAGGCCCTACCACTATGCTCATGACATAGATTAAAGTACTGTTTATATCACCATGTGAAAAAAAAAAGTTTGTTTGTAGTGAAGCAATTATTTATTTATTTATTCATTTTGGCCAAAAAGTTGGCAGTAGAAACTGCAAAAACACTTTACTTTTCTCGCGTCCCCTACATCTCCACCTTAATGTAGGGGTTTCAAACTTAAAAAGTGCCCGAGGGCAACAATTGACTCCACTAGTCTATTGGTGGGACGCATCGTAATCGGCTATTTTTTGTCAAGTTATGCGAACACGAGGACAGATAATTAATTGTGAATTGAATAAAGAGTTGTAATTTAAACAAGTTTAATTACATACCAAACAAATTTCCTGACCCATACGTCAATATTATATGGTGTATGTAAGGAAGAAACTAAACATGAACATCAGTTAAGAGCTTTCATGTGTTTTTTGACCAATACGTCAATATTATATGGTGTATGTAAGGAAGAAACTAAACATGAACATCAGTTAAGAGCTTTCATGAGTTTTCTGACCAATACGTCAATATTATATGGTGTATGTAAGGAAGAAACTAAACATGAACATCAGTTAAGAGCTTTCATGTGTTTTCTGACCAATACGTCAATATTATATGGTGTATGTAAGGAAGAAACTAAACATGAACATCAGTTAAGAGCTATGATGATTTTTTCCCCATGAGTCAAAATTTTCAGTTTATTAGCTAAATCATCAACGCTACTACAGTAAATAACCTTTCCAAGAAAATTGGTGGGCTGGTAAAAAAAAAAAGCATAGAGGGCCTCTGATATAAGGCGTCACTCTCGCAAAAGACAGGACTGCTAGTGACAGTAAGAGCGAAATTAACCTGCTTTAATGTCCACATGATCTAAGGTGCTATTATCGCGATAGACTAGACTACTGATGACGGGGAGATTGAGTCGGGTCGGGTGTACTGAGGGTAATTTAAAAAAATATATATATTTTCCACTTGCTCTACACACAAATGCGGATACACTTCCTATAAAGATTACCTTCATCCGTAAAACCGTTAGCGTAATTAGTAAATAAGCATACACCCCGAACAGGTAGTAAGACGGGGTGCTAAAAATATTATCAGGGTTGAAATTCTGGTCAAGTGTAATGAGGAAAGGTTTCCCTAGATGGGCCAATAAACTCCCTTCCCACAACTGTAGTAAGGGTGACCTGGCGCTCTAGGAGTAAGGTGTTGGACTTCTGAGCTGGGAGTCCAGGGTTCAATCTTCGTTCCCGGCACAGATTTATCTGATTGCCAAACCCTTCCTTCACCTCTGACAAGACTTGTATTTATTACAACTCGTGAATGTGAGGAGTGCCAGGCCTCCGTCGTGGTTTGGATCCCCCATTAAACTGTAGGCCCTCCATATGATCTCACAATCACCCTACCATTGCACATTAGCGTAAGCCTTAAACCATGCGGCCACTGTGGTAGGTTTTATATTTATTGTGACAATCCATCTAAAGTGACAGCTTCAAATAACACAACTTTACGTACTATCACGTGAAAGTGTATATATATCTTTTATAGCTGTCAATATCCTTTATATTAAACTTGTTCAGTATTATTTGGTTAGATATCAAAATAACTACTTTTTTAATAGTTTTATGTATGTCGTTTTCATAAATTTTGTAAAAATAATTTCACGAATCACGTTCATTTTATAGTTTGGAAAATCTGTTCTTACTTAACGAAAAATATAGCATTAATCTAGTAGAAAGTTGAGGCCCATCGACACAATGAGGTGATAAGTGTTATATTATATGAAATTGTGTTAAAAATCTATTTTTGTTCGAAATTTATGTGAAACTATTAGGTACATATGACAAAAAAATTTAACCTTAAAACTCTTCAATAAAAAAAACTAAAATCCTATTTAAATTTTAAAAGCTTCTATAGCACAAATAATACTAGATTATTGTTTTATATTGAACTAATAAAATTATAAAAATATGTTATTTTTATGTTAAAAAAAATTGTTCTTGAACTATTTAAGGTCGGTGCAATATATTGTAGATAGTTTAAAATCAACGCAATTTTTAGATCCTGTTTTAAAATAATATTATCTTATATAATAATTATCTATGTTGTTATATATGTTCTCTTATTTACAAACACTCATATACGTGATTAAATTGGTTATAGTGATCAACTACAACAATAAACTACCCGGCTTTTAGGTTTGTGCTGACGAAAATATTTACCATATGCATACGGTTTGTCCTGCTGTTTAGTTAGTAAATATTTAAGCGTTCAGGCTTCAATATTCAGTGTAATGAATGATACAATGAGTATCTAGAAAGTACACGTTAAATAAACCAAGTAAAATTTACAAAAAACAAACAGGAGGGGGATATGATAATATTTAAGAGTATAAAGCGTGCATAACCTCACCTTCACGTTTTATTTATATTTTACTTATCGCTTAGACGATCCTTTACAATATTACAAAATCCAATCATCTAATTGCTATATCAAGAATTGTGTAAGTTTTTAAACTCCTCTTTTTCACCACGCTTGAAATTATTAATCAATAAAATTTGTAATTTGTTTCCATTAATATTCTTCCACTGGAACCATACTATATTTGATCAATTTTTTTTAAATGTTGATTTGATTAGACCGAAGTTTTCCTTAAGGGTGATTAAGAATATACCACTGTTCAAATAATGAACATAAATTTTTTACTATCCACGTAAAGTATTTCCATGCGTATTGCTTATTTAGGTTAAGTGTAACGTCAGAAGTTGAGTTAATTTCTGTCACACCTTAGCTCAGTCGATAGTTTATGTCCCGGGTTCGATTATTGGCATGGCTGAAAAATTTATTATTTATGAATAGTGGGTTTACCCTTTAATAGTGATGAATAAACGGCTGGGGTTGGATGTTGTCTGTTTTAAATTTAAGTTAGTTTATAAGTCGTATGCTGATAGTTCAAAAAGTGCACGTAAAGCACCTCAAATAAATTAATAAATATAAGTTAATTTCTAAGTATTTTTTACCATATCGTACCTAAAAGTAAAATTTGTTTCATCAATTTCAATTATATGAATATCTATAATATACCCATATTAGTCAAACTCTCCTTATACCGAATCGTCTCTGACGGGGAAATTTGGGTTCAAAACCCTAAAGGGTGTATGAGAGGTTTTTTTTTTTTACTAAATGGTATATTACTCTACCTTCACGCGGATTCAGGCAGACTTTCTCTAAATTCTACCTTAATGAATCCTAACCAATTAGTGTAAATATGTAGAAAGTCCAAATGGTAATAAAACACCACAAAAAAATCAATTAGCAAGTACAGCTAAGTATAATCCATATAGGAAGATTTGCGTGCTTGGCTGTACAGATAAAATGCTGAGGCTCAATATTAAATTGATACACTTTAAGATGAATTTATTATTTATAGCTTCTCGCGTTCCCTTCAGATGAAAAGTGTTACACATAATTTAAAACCTCCTTTATCAATATGTTCAGTTAAATTGATAAGTTTGAGTCATTTAAAACTAGCGTCGTACATTCATTAAGATTTATTAAAATATAAATAATTGACTAATACGCCTATGGTTAATCTTAAATTAATTAAAATGAACCATTAAACAAATTAGTGTACCCGAAAGATTAAACACACATTCAAATAACTTTAACTATAAAAAATATGAATTTATTAATGCACCCATTTACAATGGATATTCCTAGATAACAGTTAATATGTTCATAGCTTTGAGGAAATCTAAATAATTCAGTTGTGTAAGCAAATATATATATTATATATTGTACTTATTAAATTATGAGACACATAACTTTAATCTATGTTGTAACAGTTACTCTTGATAAATTCCTTATGGAGTGAATTCTATAGGTTTATATCTTAGAAGTTACAGATGAACGTGATATGACCATTAGACTACATTAATTTCAAATCACACGTAGTGTTAGAGTATACAGTAGCACCATGGCTTCTTTGGTGCTGACTGACAGCTCACAGCTGACAGATAAAAGCTTTGAAAAGTTACCAGACCAAATTATGTATCCCTACGCCGAACCATAAGATCTGCAAAAACATGTGTTTAGCAGCTGTCACTTCTGATGGTCAAATTAAGGTATATACCTAAATGTTGACTGTCATAAGTCAGCTGTGAGCTGTCAGTCAGCACCAAAGAAGCCACGGGGCTACTGTACGTTCATTAACAAAGTTAGTTATTAAATTTAATATACTAAATTGAAGTCGAGAGATACTTTTTCTGAAATTTGCTATGCAAGTCTAATTAAATGTTTTTCTTCCCTTCTACCTAGATTAATTTACTTAATGGTACATTGTAATTAGTCTCTAGTTTGTGAATAAACATACTAATATACTACTATATATATATATATATGAGCGGTATTGTTTGAAAAAGGTCGACACTCCTTTGATCCTTATCCGCATTATTATTAACTTATTTTCCACAATGCAGGAATAAATGTTTATACTTAACTCTTTTCAGCTCGATGTAAACATATGGCTACGTTGTTTTTACTTTCCCGCTACGTTACAGGTATACAAAGAAAGTTTTGTGATCGTCAACAAAATCGAACTCGAGATATTGACGGATGTCAACGTTTCATGACCCCCCCAAATCCGAAAAAGTTGTTTTTGGATTGCCATCTGTCTGCCTGTACATCGGAGTAGAGCCTAAACTATTTTACCGATTGGGCTAAAACTTGGTATCTAGGGTTTTCATAGGGTTATCCCTGGGGATTTTTGGAATTGGTTATCTAAACCCTAAAATTAAGAGTTGATTACTAAAGGAATTAAAGGAGATAAATTATTTGATCAAAATCGGTTCAATTTTTTTTATCATATCTTCGTAACTATTTGAGATATGACATTACTTATCATTTCAAATTTGTAGTACTATTATAAGTAAAAAACTTTTAATCAAAATATATATTTATAAAACCAATAGTTTCAGTGATATTGGCAAACATATTAATACAATTTTGTGATCTATCGTTGTACATATATACTAAAGTTTTAACACAATAATTCTCTAATATCGTAAAGTTTGCCCTTAGGTTTGGCAAAACGGCTACCTTTTAATTGAAGTTAAACGCATTTTATATCACTTAACCTGCACACTCATCACAAATAAAATCATATTTTGCCTTTCCATAAACTCTCGCACAAATTTCATGAAACCATATTGCCACAGCCTCTGCACTGAATCTCTTCATCATCGTAAAAGTCTCCTCCACATCTGCAACAGTTATTCTGTTCCTTCAAACTCTTCTTTGGGTGGGTTATCATATTGGTTCCACTTGTATAAGGGCCGGGGTATATTGCACACTGTTGGTATTATGTTACCTTTCAAATTTTAGGCACAATAGTTTTTTTGCTAGTTTTGGTTTGAGAGTTTATATTCATTTTACCTTGAAGGGCACTTAATGTTGCCGTTTTAAAATGTTATTTCTCTTTTTATATTCGATCAGCTTGCTCGCCTATCCTAATGTTTTTTGGGCTTGTTAGTCGACCTGCAACTGTTGTGTTTGGTTTACTTCTTAGAGCTGTATTTACCTTTCTTGGTAAAGGTATCAAATCTTGAAACATTTTTAATTATTTATTGTCGTCTATTTTTCCTTTGCAGTGTTCTTTAATCGATGATTCAACAGTGGTTGAAACCCATTCATGGAAATGTTAAATGGAAGCCATTGGACTAAGTTCCATAGTTCCTCCAGTATCTTTATGGGCATCATCAGTGAATCCAATGTCTCCTATCTCATAAATGTCACGTATATCATTGTCTTCGTGCTCACTAAGATTATGAGAAAGACTTGGGCCGTATGAATTCTCTTGGTCATCCATGTCTTTATGCTCAGTGGTGTCTTCAGAATGAACCAGGTGTTTATTTGGTGTAAGCTCGCCGGTTACTTTAGATGGAGAAAAGTTTTCATTTGGAAACACATCTTCACTAAACGGACACATACCTGTGATGGCATTGTGCACGGTTGCTGCTAGCAGATATGCAGCAGTTAACATTGCTGAAAAATCATCTCTGGTAAGAGCTCTCCCAGGATGGTTTCTCATAAATTTCCTGCAGTTTTCCCTGTAGTAACTCTTAAGGGACTTGAAAAATGTTAGATCTAACGGCTGTGTTCATTGGGTTGTATGCGGAGAAGACACACCATTTCAATTCTATGTTTAACAGCACAATCAATAGTTTTGCTGGATTTGCAGTGGGATTCATGACCATCTAGCACAAGAAGTGAAGGCTTTTTCATTGTTTGATCGATGTTTCTGGAAGTGTTTCATCCACAAAAGGAAAGTTTCCTTGTCTGTGTGCCCAATTTTGGTAACTGTTACAGAGGTTCCATGAGGGCACATAGTCTTTAGATTGTCAGTAAGTCTGTCCCCCTTGAAAATTACTCAAGGTGGGATATAATGTCCATTAGCAGAGGAACACGGCATAATAGTTGTTAATACCCCCCTTTCTGAACTATGTATCTGGTAGGAAACTCGGTGACCTGGTGGTTTAGGGGTAAGGTGTCAGACTTCTGTGCTGGCGGCCGGGGTTCAATCCTCGGTCGTGGCAAAGATTTATCTTATTACCAAACCCTTCCTTCACCTCTAACAAGACATCTTGTGAATGTGTGGAATGCCAGGCCTCCACAGTGGCTCGGATTCTACCATAAACTGTAGGTCCTTCATTTAATCTCACAATCACCCTACCATTACACATTAGCGTAAGTGCGTATAACCCGAACGGGTAGTAAGAAGCGGTGCTAATAATAATAATAATAATGGTAGGAAACTCGTCTTCTGGTTTTTTCCAACTTTTAATTTTGTACCCGGCACCATAGACCGACCGGATTCATCACAATTGTGCATACAATACATATCTATATTGAAACCTATGCTCTTTAATGCACTTTTAAGACGTTTAAAATAATATTTAAGAGCTACTCTGTTCATGAAGTTTGCTCTTGTTAAAGAGAGACCAGTTGGCTTCCTTAACGTGATATTTGGGCGTATTTTACAGAATCCAGAAAACCAATCTTCACCTGCTATTTTGCTATCACTATCGAAATTGTTTGGTATATCTTTTTCTTTACAAAAATCAAATGATATCTCCCTCACTTCCTTCGAAGTCATACCAAATTCCACCGTCTCCAAATTGTGCATATGCTCTATTACAGCAGATTCATGGTTTCCTAGAACTGTATTCCTTTCTAAGCCCTTCAATCCTATTTTGGACACACTTTTTCAAATAGAAACGTAGAGTTGTTCTTGGAACATCAAAACGAATACCTGTTGTCTTAATAGGAACTTTGTTTTCCTTAACCACTGATATTGTCTTTTGCAAGGACTCTTCACTCCAGTGTCACCTTTCAGTCATCCTTACATATGTTCGAATCATGATTCTGTAAGTAAATAAATAATACAATAAGAAATATGGTAATTAAAAGTTGTCATTAATTTTGTGATGATGGGCATAATTTTGGTAGGGGAGCGTTGTGTTAAATATGGCCATGTGTCCCTTGCCTTGTGCCAATCTAGTGCCTCAACCATTATTTTCTGGGGATGGCTCTTATAGTAATGACTTACCAATTAAAACAATAAGTCATAATTAAATTAAAATTAAAATTCAGGGGGAAAACGGCCACTCCTCGGGGTAAAATGGTCACATATGTGCAGTGCTTCATTATCATTCTGTTGTAAAATACTATCATATAGTTAACATACAAACTATTTTTCGTTTCTTATTTTATACATGACAAACAATATATTACACTGATTGGTCTATCGAGATGTACTGCATGATAAATATTATATGGTTCTAAATTCTTTTTTCTCTCTCTCTCTCTCTCTCTTAGCTCTTGATTGAAGAAATCACGTGAGAAAAAAGTTTTCCGCTATTCATGCGCAAACCGATACACCAAAAATCACACACTGGCTGCTAGTTACTGTAAAAGCTTTGTCTGACCTTGCTAGATGAATTGAAGGTCAGACAGCCACAAGGAGTAAAATATGTATCAACACGAGCTAGTGGCTGTTTTCCCCAAGTGACCGTTATGCCCCGGTCTACTGGATATATATTGATTACTTGATGGTATCAGTTAAATTTTGGTAGAGAAGTCTAAGGCTTTAGACTAGAATTGTACTTGGTCAACTTTGACAAAGAGTTTGGTGTTCAAATCTAGGCAAGTTCGACTAGAATTGTACTTGGTCAACTTTGACAAAGAGTTTGGTGTTCAAATCTAGGCAAGTTCGACTGATCGGGGCTTACTGCATGTGAACTTTATATTGGTTCCACCCTTGCCTTTCAACGCTAATGCAGGTGAAATTCCTATATGCTTCCCTACTCATCAATACTTCTTAATATAAATTATTAATAACTTTTAAAATTAAAATGCAGAAGTTCATCACTTAAGAGTTTGCAATTTGGTATAGGAATGTTATTTCTCAAATATGTGCATTGATCATTAAAGCAACTAACCCGAAATGGTGGACATGAGGACCAAAGGGAATCAGGGTGTATGCACATTGGGCTTAGCCCGAATGGGAATCAGAAATGGTAGGGAAATAAATCTAAGTAGTTTTATGAAAATGTGTCTGAAATTATTAAAGAGGCCCACTTAGCAAGTTGAGTAAATTGTTGGCGCGACAAACAAATGATCCCGAAAATGTTCCCCAATATCAACGTTTGACGAAACAAGGAATGGAATAAATCGTTAATGTTTAGTATATATCTATACAAATTGTATAACTTTTAACAAGCTAGAAATCCAAATCAGATTAGAATAGACGATGAATTAAACATAAACACAATTGTGTTTGATACTACTGTGCAATGTATGGTATATCAAGTTAAAATAGTAAATATTTAATTCCTCAGGTATTCATACTCCAGGAGTTATCGATCGGGGTAGTTCGGCACGCTAGCATCGTACACTACACTTATGGTAGATAGCTTACAGTCAGTTTTACCTTGACGGACTTCACATGGCCTTATCATATAAGCTGAAGCTTAGCTAAAACAATCAAGATAAGCTTGATTAGTGGTCATACATAAGCCATGTAACGCTCTTAAGAGGAGGGTCTTGTTGGACTAGGCTGCCGAAGACGGGGAGATCGGGGCTAGATTCCTGTTGGGTAAACTGAGGGTGGTTTTTTCCTCAATTGTTTTCCACTCTCCCTCCATGAGAATGCGGGTGTAATTACTACATAGGCTTACAACCCAAACGGTTAGTAAGATAGGGTGCTAAGGGAAAATTATTTTGTTTAGCGATTTAATCTGAGCTACTCTTTAAGTGTTCCCCATGGAATAATGACATTCACCCTTGATGTGAAAAGTTTTGTAACATAGATTTGAGGGGGAGAGGGGTCAGGGGTCGTGTTAAATATGTATTTGGTTTTATATTGAGGGGGAAGGGTAAAAAACGGTAAGAAAAAATCTTTACGTAGTTAAAGAATGATGCCTTACTTAATTACTTTAGGGACGTGAAAGTTCATTACCGAACTTAAAAAAGTATGGCTATGGCTATACACATTAATTAACGACGCTAATAGATGAAGAATAATAAAGGTGTAATAGTAGAAGAAATGTACCCACATATATGTGAAGAAAGATTGGGAGACCTAGAATGAAACTAAAGAATGGAATCTTTGTGTTTATCCTATATATTGGACGCACTAAGAAATAAAACCTGTGAAATATTAACGTGTTTTTAGCCCCCTGATCCTCCCCCCCCCTTCCCATAAAAAACTTTCTGATTTCCTTTTAATCCCTTGATCATTTGTGACTAAATGTGGCGAGTGTGTATAAAAAGTGATTGTGCGTAGAGCCACATGAAAGAGAGGCTGACGGGTTGGCTTGCTGGACCTTCTGACTCTTGTAGAAGAGAAGCTTTTCCTCGCCTGTGAAACATGTACCTCACGGTATCTCGCGGGTTGGGTTTTTAGAAGAACAAGGGAATAAGACACAGACTATATATATAGTGTTTTAGCACCGCGTCCTATCACCGGTTCAGATTATACGCATATGTACCAATTAAGCTAATGAGCTACGGATGAGAAAGCTCAATTTTAATCAAATGTATCCTCATTTGAATGGAGGGAGAGAGTTTTTTTTTTATTTAGAAAAACCACCCTAAGTACACCTGACCCAAATTTGAGCCCCGATCTCACTGTGTTCGGCATTCTAGTCTAATAATAGCGCGACGCCTTAGCCTATGTGGCCATCGAAGCTGATTTCCTCGAAAACAGGCCTGAAGCACTCTTTTACGTCCTCTTAACAACATATTTCCAGGTTGCATCACCGACCGGAAACCGTAAAGTGTTCCTTGGCACATTATGCTTTAGGTACAACACACTCCCCTACATATGTTTGTATTCCAGATAGTGGGTGGGCGTCACTAACTACGCGTGCTGTTCCGGTTGAATGAGGTCTTACAACAGGACCAACCTTTGGGTTGAATATTAATTTATTTTCTATTTAAACAGTTCTGAAACGTAATCATGTTGTGTACAATAATTAAAATGTTACAACATATAATAAGGGTACAGAGAAAAAAGGGGGCGCGGCAAACCCAGGACCCCTAACTCGGATGACAGACATGCTACCGAATGAGCTAAGGTGTCAGATATACATGTATTACAAAATATGAGCTCATTCGATGGCCGCGTGGTCTTAGGCGTTACTCTCATGTTGGACTACACTGCCAGGGAGATCGGGGCTTCAATATCAGTCAGGCTTACCGAGGGTGGATTTTCCGAAATGGTTTTCCACTCTCCCTTCATGCAAATACGGGTACACTTATTCTCAATTCAAAGTTCCTCATCCCTAACTCATTAGCGTAATTAATAGACCTTTATATGCGTATAACATGTACAGCAGGCTAAAAAAGAAACATAAATAAATATGTTGTGACCAAAAAAAGGTTGCTTTTGTAATATATATGTAAAATAATTTTCACTTTAACTTGCGTCCCCTTACAGACAGACCACCTTAATTTTACGAAGAAATCGCACGACTCAAAGGCGGTTCTTGTTCTCAGTCGTTATCTCCGTGACGTCACGGAAGCTTTTCACACCTGCGTGCGAGGGTGTTAGGGTGTGAAATGGATGTGCGCCCAGCCGTTCACTGTGCGGTAGGGCACCGACACTTTGATTCTGATGGGGAAGATGGGGGGGGGGGGAGAAGGGGGCAGGATAAAGGGATGGAGAAGGAGCTGGTTACAAAGATAGGGCCGTCTCTTTGGAGGCTACTAAATCCTCCGTCATTTTGGGAGACCATCTAGAGAGGAGTTATAATTAATTCAATCATACACTTATTTCACAAGGTGATGTATTTAAACTGTGTAGTCTGGTTGGTTTTTATTTATTTACAAAATTTTGTAACAACGAACCACCGAAAGCTTGTTTATAGGCCTATTACTTAAATAATCTTAGATTAGAAAATATAATTCCAAACATCCGCGTATAGTACCAGGAATTTCAACATTGGGGTATTATTTAGCGCCTCATATAAGTTGACCCTCAAAATAAACAATTCTAATTGGCGATTGAAAGTTTCTTGCAACTGGCCAACCCCTCCTTTATATTAAAGGTATAAATTAAACTAGCACTTATTTGTTATTAATTTTTTTTAAAAATGTTATCTAGCTATAAATTTAATATATTAATAAAAAAGTATCAAATATTAAAATTATTTATTTGGTAATATTAAGGGAGGCACGCTAGTTAATCAAACAACAGATCGCCAGTTAATGGAACAGCCGCGGAATTTCTTGGCAACTAGCAGTTTCTAAAAGTTGCCAAAACATTTTTCTCTTGTGGTGTGAGTAGGGGTATCCAAGTTATATATATATATATATATATATATATAATGAATGGTTCGAAAACCCTATTTTACGAATACGAATCCCGAATTCTAACTCGAATCTGAATCTTGGAAATAAGTATAAACATAAGAGAAAATAGGATTATAGGAGTTAAATAAAAAGTAGGACTTTTTTTATTACCAAGACTATACTCTAGTTTAGATAATTGAGTTGCCTGAAGGAGTAGTAGTAGGAGTAATCCAAAAAATGTATTAATAATATTTCATAGTACAAACACATGCATATAAATAATAAAAACCATCTGTGAAATGAAATATAATTTCGAGATGAAAGCAAGCCGAAGTGTCCTACGTATTCAACCTAATAAAAACCATCTGTGAGAGTGTGTGTGTGTATATATATATATAAATATATACCATATGTGAGTATATATAAACGCATATTTTTTTACTAGATTGAATACGTAAAACACCACGCCTTGAATTCATTTCGAAATTTATACGATCATATTTATCTGCTCCTTATCCGTTTATATTTTATTAATAGTTAAATTTAATATTTGTTTTGTTTTATAAAATCCACTTATGAATCGATCATACCCTGCATTTTTCCTTTCTTCGTGTTCCTTATCTGTGATTGGTAGCACTGTCATGAGCTCACTGCCTTAGGTTTGTTTAAGATTAATCAACAAAAACAAACAAAAAATATTTGGGAGGAAGCTTTAATCCGGTTGTTAGTATTGAGTGGACATTTGTAGGCAATATATTGTACCCATTCAGTATGTTTTTTCTGACGAATCATTTTAAGGTCATTCGGTCAGTGAGAAAGTATCAATTGCTGTTAGGCCACACGGCTTAAAATACAGTGTAAATAATATTCAACATATTTTTGTATTTTTTATAGTTCTTATTGTCTTGTTTATCTCGTTGCATACCCTGACGGCGTATTTCTGTATTAACTTCTTTAATAGTTTTCAACTGAACTTTATTTTATTTTTCATGACAACACCACTTGAGTTTCAATTCTAGTATTCATTCCTCTTTACGCTGCTACATTGATTTCCTTTGATTATTTCAATTGTTTGATTAACATAATATTTTCTTTTTAAGAAAAAATAAAATGGATGCACTTGTATTTTGGATAGACAAACCTCATGTAGCGTTAGCTAAAAGTCTAATTCTATTTTGGTTTTTGACATAATTTCTACTGGTAGCCAGTGTGGGTTGAAGTCTGGACTACTTATGACCAGAATTGATGTAAATTTTATCTACGCTAACTACCAGAAGTGAGATACATTAACCTTCTAATATTTAGGTAGTGACGCCTGCACATTTATTGAGATTTCTTTATACACAAAAAAAATAGGAAGGGAGAAGATCTATACAAGTAAGAACTTTCCATTTATTAACATCTAACTCAAGGCTACACCTAAAAGTTCATTTTTTTTACCAAGATAATTTATTATGTGGTAAAATAAGCTAGCAAGAGAAAAGGCACAATATTTTTTTATCCAACCTTATTAACCACTATTACCCACTAAATTTGTAAAATTAAAATCCTTATTTAATTTTGTTATTGTTTAATCGTCATGTCTGATTAACAGAATCCGATTATCATACATACACATATATTTCCTTTGGGCTTTAATACTGTAGTATTATAATTATAAATTATTAGGCGTCAAATATGTAGGGCATAATTTTTCTTCGTCAATAAATTAAAATATGTGCACACTAATGAAGTGATAATTTCCGCCTTGTACCAACACAACATATTCTGTTGCTACATACTTTTTGGTACCCTACCCCAATTTTTATGTAGACACATTCATTATCAAACATAGGATCTAGCTCTTTGTAAAAAAAAAGGACCTTGCCGCACCAAGGTGATACTCTTAACAGGTAAGTCACCGTGGTAATTCCTCTCGTCTCGTCCTGGTTACATTAGAATTGCAGAAGTACAGTAGCCCCATGGCTTCTTTGGTGCTGACTGAGAGCTTTGAGAAGTTACCAGACCAAATTATGTATCCCTACACCGAACCATATGATCTGAAAAAACATGTGTTTAGCAGTTGTCACTTCTGACGGTCAAAATGTAGGTATATACCTAAATGTTGACTGTCAGAAGTCAGGTGTGAGCTGTCAGTCGGCACCAAAGAAGCCACGGGGCTGCTGTACCAACCTAAGCATTTAAGTGTTCTACAGACTGAGCTGTTCATTAGTGTAGTATTTTTATTACAACAATGGTATGTGTTATTTTCTAGAGTTACTTCTTTATTCTGTCCAAGTTTATATTTTTTCATTTCACCTTTCGCCTACAACCACCTTTTATCATTTCAATATAGAAGAGAAAGAAAAATACGAGTCTCCTTTTATGAAGGTAAAGAGAGAAGCTTACTGCTAGTTTTCAAATATCTTAAAAACTTACATTACATTTTTTATGGGATAAAAATATATTTGTTAGAGAAAGGCTAGATCTAGAGGCCTTTTTCATCAAGTCTAGTTCTATAAATCCACAAAAAAAGGCTTCAAAAGTCGTTGACAATGAGCCACTGCCGTATTTTCACACGTATTTTTCTATTAATAAAACCCAACATTATATGGATAAGGAAAAATAGCACTGTTGGAGTTTTTTTCACTTTATTTTTACTTGAACCATAACTATTTAAATTACTAATCAAAAAGTTTGAGAATCAATTTCTTGCTTACCTAGATGGCCCCCTTAATTGAGACAAATGAAAACGAGTGTGGTTCTAAAAACCTTTTGAAAATGTGCAATCTTCCATATTTGTATGTTACACTGACTTATCTTCATTAGTAGACCTGCGTTTAACACTATTATTTTTTTAATTTGTTCGAGGTATTTAAAGCGCACTTTCTGGACCGACCTGTTATATCAACACACGAGAATTTCTATGATTGAGAGCGAAAGGACCTACCAATTTTGTACCTTTAAGATCTCCTTTACATGCCACAATCCACATGAGACAGACGGCTTTACTTCCCCCCCAAAGGAAGTTGTGCAACGTATTTATTATAGTCGAAGAAAAGTCCGTAGACCCCAGCTGGGTTTGAACCCATGGACATTGAATCCTGAAGTGAGCACTTTACCCTAAGACTAGCGAAGCCGACAATATTATTTCTTACCACTTAATTTAAGAGATCGAGATTAGTAGTGCTCATTAGAATTTAGAATAAATAAACCCACATTAGCGTCCAGAAATAAGCGAACCAAGGAAAACCACCCTACTGAGATTCGAATCTTGACCTCCTGTAATCGGTAGCTCAATCCATTGTGATATACCATATAACCACTGCTCCGGGTGTTTTATATTTAAAAAAAAGAACACGTCAAGTATTTTTTAATATGTTAAAAACAAGTTCATGGATGATGAATATATATTCATAAAACGTTCAGTGAACAAACTCACTTGACGTTTTTTGTTCGTGTTTTTAAATTTAACCGTATGGCCATGGGTAACATTTATGTTGTTAAAGTTGGCTAAAATGAAAAGGCACAATATTAAAAAAAAAAACTTGTTTAGCTTTGTTTCCTTTAGTAAAATAAATAAACGAGAAGCACACTTTTTTTTGTAACATTTTATTACTATAATACAAAATCGATTATTCGGACTAATTACGACCAGATGTTGTTTTTATCCTCCGGATAATCAATTTTCACTTATCTGAGCTATCTCCAATAGATACCTCCGTTGTATTCGTGGAATTCTCGGATAAATTTCGTAATGTATTTTCGTTCACGTTGATTTAGTGGAAAAATTATTTAAAGTCACATAATATTATTTTATCTTACATTTTATGTAAGTTTTGTAACAAAGGACTTGCTGCAAGTTCATTCAGAGTTTTAACTGTATAAGTGATCATGTAAACTTAACGTTAAGATCGTCTATTCTGGTTTAATGTTTACCGGGATGTTGGATTTATGTAATCTTATTTATGTGAGGTATTATTTAACTTGCACTTTCTGAATTGACTGAGTATATCAGCACAGAAGAATTTCTATGAGTTAGAACGAAATGACCTAACAATTATTCCGGGAAATATATACTTTTTACATACCTTCCAGGACTATTTTAGATACAGTAGCCCCACGGCTTCTTTGGTTCTGACTGACAGCTCACAGCTGACTTCTGACAGTCAACATTTAGGTATAAATTTTGACTGTCAGAAGTGACAGCTGCTAAACATAGGTTTTTAAAGATAATCTGGTTCGGCGTAGGGAAACGTAATTTGGTCTGGTAACTTTTTAAATCTGTGAGCTGTCAGTCAGCACCAAAGAAGCCATGGGGCTACTGTACCACAATCGACATGGGTCCAACGTCTTTACTTTCCCTCCGAAGGAAGTTGTGCTACAAAATTTTATCGCTCAAGAAAAATACGTTGACCCCAAATCGATTTGAACCCACGAAATCTGGTAATGAGGCAAGCACTTTAGCTCAATACAACTGAGGTCAATGATTTTGGAGTTCGGATCTCTGTTGGGTGTACTGTGTTATCTTTCCACAAAATTATTTCCTAATCTTCCTTCACATAAATGTGGGTACATTTTTTACTTAGTTAGGTTGATTCAATTTGGGTAGCAAGGATGGGTATCAAGACGTGACGTAGACCAGTATATAGATTGCCGTGGGCACGCGGACAAAATATTTGGTTGACTTTACCATTCTGTATGTTCCTGTGCATGAATCCTAAACGATTGGATGGATTTTGTTCTAACTTGATATTTAGATTTTATAGTTGTACTTGGAACTTATTTATTTTGACACTATCACTCAAATTAAGGATAGTTTAGTGCTGAAATTATTTTTTTTAATTTCAAATTTTTCGAAAATTTTTCAAATAATGTTTATCTGGAGATTGTATGTTATGACTTATGACAAATAAAAAGGTATAATTGTTTTGAGGATAAAAACTCTTTGTGGGTAGTTTAGTGATGGCTGTCTTTTCGCAGACTTGGAATATATTAAAAATTGCACTTACGATTTGGTTCCAAATGAGTATCTTTGGTGTGTTTGTCATGGAAAATAGCACTGTATACTTATTTTTTGGATAACAATTTGTTTAATTGTGGTTTACTGATGATTATTTTAAAAAAATCCCTACCTTTTGTTCAAAATGGAGATCGTGGGGGTGGGGTGGAGTGGGAAAGTATTTTATATGATAATGAATGTTGTGTCTTTGTTTTTCTAAAATAAATTAATTTTAAGTAGTTTACTTACGACGAATTATATAAATATAATAGTTTCGCTATTGGCTATATTGGCTTTAATATTGAGCTCAAAATAGGTATTTGGGTATAGGTTTTTTTAAATAAGAAATAGGAATACGTTTTAATTCTAACGAATTACATAGAATTATACAGTGGTTTACAATTAATTAATTTTCGAAAATTTAAAATTTGTTAGAAATCTATTTATCAAATTATAAATATAAAGTTTTTTTATTTTGATGAACAATATAATGTTTTTTTTTTTGAGTTAAACTTATTTAAAAAACTATTTTTTGAAAATTGTCTTCAAAATTAAAATACACAATATGAGAAAGTTAGTGCGATTGTTTCGTTCCATTTATTTTTTAGGTTCGAAAATGATAGTATTTTACTTAACTATTATTTTTAGCACCGCGTCTTACTTTCTGTTCGAGCTATACATTTACTTTATTTGTGTAATTTTATAGTTAACTTATTATTATTTATTTCAAAGGTGACACCTGAAGATAGATGACTTGATATATAGATACGTGAAACTAAATTCAGTAATTTTCTAACTGTCGGATAAGATTATTCCTGTGAAAATTGGACTGTAGATGAGGCATTTTTTCCCAAATGTTTCTTAAAGAGTTTAAATATTTTTAAAACGTCTACAAATTTTACAAGATGAAGTACATTTTCACATGCATTGTTGAAAAGGAAGCAACACTTTTATTTGACATCAGCCACTTTAAGAGCCTCTCTTGCGAGCATGCATCATAAATGAAAATTAAATCTCTTCCGTAGGGCGGTACTAATCTTGTTAGGTTAATTTTATGAACACGCTTTTACTTTACTTTCCTTTACTTTAAAGTCTAGCGTTTTAAAATTAGATTTTAGACTACAAAACTGAATAACATTTGCGTTAAAAACAACTAATGGTCTTTTTAAAACTTGCAACACCAGACCAAGTGAATTTAGACACTTGTAATATTAGTTATTGGCAATTTCAAAATGCTTTCGGGTTTAAAAGTGCTTTAGTGCTTATTTAATCGAAATATAATTATTAAATTAGAGTACAAAACTACTTATTTATTAGTTCATATTTCTATGTATTAAGTTTGATATGCTATTAAAATCAGTTTTAAACCCTCATAAAATATTGTCGATTTTATTTGCTTATTTATAATGATTGGTTATTTTGTATCTCAAATATATGTGGATTTTATATATGAGAAAAATTGGAAATTTTTCGCTTATTTAAAGTATCCTCAAATTAATTTTAACTGGGCGTTACATTTTGTTTTTAACGCTAAGCAATGCATATCGGTTTTTCTCATAGTTCCCTTTTAGTGAACTACCCTCAATTCTAGGATTAGATGTTTAGTTCCAACAACTCCACCAGGGATCTTTATGAAAACCATATACACCCAATCTAAGTGTACATTTATGCTGAATCCTCACTGCTGGCCCATGAATGCTCGTCAGACACCTCGCTGCTCGCATGCTCGCCATGGAGCATCTACACTGCATCTGGTCACATTGCTGTAAAATGCTGGCACGAGAGGTTGGTTGTGAGTAGTTGTTTGTGTTATTGGAACGTGTTTCGTGTTAAGGAACGATGCTGTATGTCTCAGTCGTATGATGACATTGATCGTGATTAATTTTTGACAAACATGTGGTTTGCGACGAGGGGAAGTAGTGCACCCTTTGAATCAAGAACGCCATCGCCAAGGTTACTTTCACCATTTCTATAAATAGACCAAGAACTATCCAGAGAGGTCTTTCAGGCACTTAAGGATGTCACAACCGACCTTTCTGAATATTTTGTATCTTGTTGAACCGGAAATTTTGTGAAGGAACCAATCACAGCTCAAGTTACGAGATGCCCGGCGATGGCCGAGGCTCAGAAAACAAACCTATTCGTTATCATCGCTATAGCGAGGATCGCAGCGAGCAGTGAGCAGCGCTTATGCAGAATAATTGCACCAATAGAGATAACTAGTTCTGTTTCAACATCGCCACACATCCATGTCCATATCTCGGCGATGTGCCAGTAGCGAGGATGCAGCGTAAACGTAACCTGATACACAAATACAAACGGCATAATTAGAACAATATTTTCCGTTTCAGAGGGTCATGAAACTTCGAAATCTCGAACTACAACACTGAGGGTGTCTAGGTAAAGTAAAAATACGAGACTGATGTCTTAGTCTGTGTCCCACATTATGCGGGTCATATCCTATAAAATAACATGCAGGTTGTATTTATTTGGATTAGGATGAGGGGAGAAGCTTAGAGTAAAGTCATACGTATTAATTTGGAAAGAGAACGTTGAAACTACAGTGACAAAAATCTCATACGAAAAACTAACTCTGCCAATACTCGGACTCAAACCTCACCGTCAACGGCAATCTTGCACCATGAAAGTCTAATGCCTTAAACCACTTATCCACCGATGTGAACATATAATGTCTTAATATATTATATTATAATAATCATAAATATATTTACATATATAAAGCATATATCAACCTCGGAGATCTTGGGGGAAAGTACTCGTCTCATGATAAGAATTTCGTGGGTTCAAACTCAGCCGGGGTCAACGGATTATTTTTGGACGACACAAATCCTTTGCAGAGCGTCCTTCAGGGTGGGGATGGAGGGGTTGAAGCCGTCGGTCTCATGTCAATTGTGGCATATAAAATAACCCTGGAAGGTATGTCTAAATTAACAAATGAGTAATCTCTTTCACTATCGTTTATAGAAATACATTGAAGAAGGCAACAGGGAACCACCATAAATTCTGAGCTCCCCTAGTATATGGGATGTCTACCAGATTGTACAGGCAGCACTAGACAGTCAAAGGGCTAAATACATGCTCAGCTCCGAATAGATAGAAATTCGATCAAACCAGCCTTTAGGTTGTTGACTTAATAAGAATATGATAAGGCTTTTTTTTTTAAAGAAAGTTTGTTTTAAAGTCTAACTAGTACCCTAGCTCAGCTGGTAGTGCTTTACTCTACTAAGAAGGGGTAATTAATTTGTTCGACTATCCTCATGGCAGAAAAACTTATCGTGAGTTATATTTGTATCTATCCATTTCCTATGATAAATTAACACCCGGGATACTGGATGCTGTATATATTTTAGAATTGTTAGTTTTTAAGGCACGTGCTAATAAAATTGGTTCAGAAAGTAAACTTTTTAAGGACCAAAAACTAATATATAAAACCAAAGAAACTATCAAAAATCTTAGTACCCGTTTCAGGGGCCACATGATCTAAGGCATTGCTCTCGAAATATACTATAATTCCGATAGTGGTGAGATAGGGGTTTGAATCCCGTTCGGGTGTACTGAAAGTTTTTTTCCTAAATTGTATTTACTCTTCATTCCGCACATATTAGGGCGCGGTTCTTCTAAATGAATCGATACTCATCCCTAATACATTAGCGTGGATAGTACAGTAGCCTCATGGCTTCTTTGGTGCTGACTGACAGCTCACAGCTGAATTTTGACAGTCAACATTTAGGTATATACCTAAATTTTTACTGTCAGAAGTGACAGCTGCTAAACACATGTTTTTGCAGATCATATGGTTCGGCGTAGGGATACATAATTTGGTCTGGTGGCTTTTCAAAGCCGTCAGCTGTGAATTGTTAGCTGTCAGTCTGCACCAAAGAAGCCATGGAGCTACTGTAAATATGCGTATCAACCCGAATGGTTTGTAAGACGTGGTTATTAAAGCAAAATAAATCTAAATATATTTCCTTCATTCAACTTTATTTCCAAATCCGTGCCTCTGTTGGTAAAATCTGTTAGACGTGTCATCGAGACAGCTTTGTAGCAATCTGAGAGACTTATAAGCTCATACAACTGAAGGAGGGATAGTATTATGATGACATATATATAGCATTAGTCTGTTTCAGAAGTAATGTGGGTGGGTGGGTGCGCGTGCGTGCGTGCGTGCGTGCGTGCGTGCGTGCGTGCTGCCTCGGCAGATATACCTAACCACTGACCACTAATCTGGCGTCGAGCGTTGAAGTTTATATTCAAAGTGTAAATCATTTCAAAACGTTCAAAATAAGTTAAATAAAATAATCTCCAATTCCGTGAAACAATAGTTCATCATGAATTTGACTGGAAAACAGCACATTTGACAGCTAGAAAAAAAAAGTTAAAAAATCTACTTTCACATATTAATAAGTCCAGTAACATGATTTGCAGAGCTGCTACTTTTGATAAATAGTATCAATACCTTTAAAATAGCATAATATAGTAAAATTTGATTAATGTTAAGAGAAAAAGTTTTATATTTTCTAAAAGTTGCATCAAATTTGTAAGAAGATCAAAGTATATATTTTAATTTATCCTATAACAATATTATTTGCATTGTCTTCCTACACTACACCAACAAAGTAGAGATGAAGAAGATATAATTTAAAGGAAATGTACTCGCATTTGAGTGGAGGGAGGCGTGTGAAACCATTTAATAAATACCCCCCTCATTACCACCCAATTTACACCCAATTTCTATTTCAACCCCAATCCCCTGGTTACTGGCAACCTAGTTTAAAGCTAGAATGAATCGTTAAAGCTGGAGACCACCGAAGCGGGTATATCTATCTGGGAAAATATACGTAGGAGTATTTTTTATTTATATGTAAAGGCTATATCTAAAGGCGATTTTTTTTAAATTTGAATAAAATAATATTGCTATAATTTTTCACTGTACGAACTAACAAGTGCAAAAAATAATTCGGTTAAACTTTGATTATGATATGGTAAAATATTGTGAGCTATATTTAATATTGTAAATTATCTTGTGGCCATATAAGTATTCACATATGTTGTTTATTTATCCAATGTTGCCAACCAATCTTAAATACGAACCCATAGCCGATCTCTTATTTTTAAAAACGCCTTCTTGACCAGATCAGAAACAAGGATGTCTCTTGTACCCTTATTGCTCGCCATTTTGGCGCAGTATGTAAATGAGAGCGAAGAGCCCATTGTAGGCAACCATAGCTGTTTCCCTACCCCTCGTTCCTCTCCACCCAAAACCCAACCCTACCCAGGCTAGGACTTAATTACCAGGAGAAGTTAGAGCTATTCTTTTCCTCCGTTAATACGGCAATCTCATAAACCCCCTTATCCCCCTTGAACGTCTCCCTCCTTGTTGGGTAACAGGCCTCTATAGCACAGGAGAATACAAACAATTTATTTCCATAGGAAAATCAACACTTGGGCCCTGTTCTCCCCCCTCCATTCGTTAAGGATAATACAAATACACTATATTCAAAAGGAGTTAGAATGCGTTATAAAGTTGATCTGATTGTCTTCGTAATATTGTTTAAAGTAATGTAAAAGTGTTACCTAAAAACGTAAGGGTAGTTCACTAAAAAGTCGTTGTAATATATCAACATCGTTTATCTACATATCTAACCGGCCACGAGATATATTGGTCATAACCCCTCACTGCTGACCTAAAGGTTCCGGGTTTGATTCCCTGCTGGTACTTTGAGTCTTTTTGTTCTTGAGTGGGGAATAATTCCCATGGTCACCGCAGGCTTTGGTTAATTAGGTTTTATGATAATTGGGTTTTACACCACCATATTCACTACAATCATCTCTCATCAAATCGGGACATGGAAAGTCTTCACAGAAACGATGAACCAGTAGTACATTCAGGCGTCCCCCAGGCAACGGTACACTAGTACTGACTGATCTTTAAACAAACTGAGCTACAGATGGATGTAGCCTAGACACGACATTATTATCTAGATACATAAATCTATCTTATCTATCTCTATATAGAATCACGTGAACGGGCTGATGCGTCAATATGTATGTTTGTTAATAATCTGAAATTTTCAGAATATGATGTCTAGATGCGAGTAAATCTTCATTAAAACAAATAATAGCTTTGGCTATTTGATTCTTAAATTTATAAGTTAATGTTGCGATGGAAGGAGTCGCAATAAAAGGTCAGTGCTTTTGCACCACCTTTAGTACACCCAGCCGGGATTCGAACCGTGACCTCCACGTCATCGGCAGTCTAGTTTATTGATAATGAGGCTTTAGACTAGGTGGCCATTAAATCAGGTATACTACAAATTTAGGTGGTTTAAAATTTAGATAAAGTTTTTAAGTCATCTTAGATAATCATATACCTTTATGAAATAAAATAATGAAAAGTTTCCCAAATAAACATTTTTGTATTTAAAAAAAATCAATTAAAACACTCGAATCCAAATAATTTGTAGCCACTATCTTAACTTGAGTTACATTCATTTTACACTACTTCCCTATGGCCTCGTAAAACCACACCCCTAAAAAAACCACGTATAGGCCGTAAAGGAAGACGACTCCCAAAAGGTTTTCCCTGTTTTAAATGACCGGATGTCCACATTGGCACGCCCCCCATTTTAACTGTCCGTAAACTCCTCTCAACCGTAACTGCCCCATTCATCCCTCCCTTCTAGTCCTAAAACACATACACTCACACGTTACTTTTCTTTTCGTTCGCTCATTTGTCAGATGTCTCCAAACCTTTAGAGAATAATAATGTACAGAACGTTTAAGCGAATGTCTCAAAAATAATAATGACGCAAAAACGAATTTGACATATATGGTCAACGATGTTTCTTTTTTGGATGAAAATTTCAAACAAAAATCTGTTCACTATAAATATTTAGAGGTAATGTGCTGACTTAAAAGAATGCCCAATGATTGCCGAGATCAAAACATGATTAATGTTTTTTTTAATAAACCTACTTGTAGTTTTTATTCAATACGAAGTATACTAACCACTCAACAGCCCATTATATAGAGTATATTAAGATATTTTTATATAGCGTTTTTTAGCACCGCATTTTAGTACCCGTTCGGTCTAGGCTATACGTTTATGTACTAATTTTGCTAGTGTTGTTAGGGATTAGTAAGTATTAATTTAAGGGAAATGCACCCGCATTTGCGTGAAGGGATAGTGGAAAACCATTTATGAAACCTCCCTTAGTGCACCCGACCTCCCAGTCTTGGGTAGTCTAGTCTAACACAATATTAGTACGTTGGGCCACGCAGCCATCGAAGCGGGTATATATGAAGAGATTTGTTGACATTGTTAGTCTTGGGGTGAAATTATCTCCTCAGGACCCGATGATCGTGGGTTAAAACCCAACTGGTGTCTACGGATTTTTTTTGAGCGATAAAAACGTATATCACAACTTCCGGATGTAAAACCGTCGGTCTCATCTCAATTGTGGTATGTAAAAGAACTCTGAAAGGTATAAGAATATACCTTTACTGGAAATATTGGTGGGCCCTTTCACTTTCGCTCATAGAAAATGAAGAGAACAAATTGTTATAACCCGCCTTGGTGGCGTAGTTGGCTAACGCGCTAGTCGTGTTGAGCTCGACTGCTGAGGACGGGGAGACCGTAGTTCGAATCTCGGTCGGAAGAATTGGGAGGTTTCCTAAATAGTTTTCCACTCTCCCTCCACGCAAATGTGGGTTCACTTCCAATTCAACTTTCACAATTCCTAATCCATTAGCATAATTAGTACTTAAGCGTATAACCCGAACGGGTAGTAAGACGCAGTGCTAAAAAAAAAGTTATAAAATTCTAGGACAACCTTGGCAGATATTAAAGAAATGTTATCCCTATGTGAATAAAATTGCATTCTTATGTATCTACTGGAGAATTATTTAATTTATTTTGATCAAAAAATGTTTTGTTATAAAAATTGCAAAAACACTGCCCTTAATTCACATTCCCTAAATTACCACTTTAATCACTAATAGCCAACGGTTTAAGAAATTAAATTTCTGTTAAATTTGATAATTGTTTAAGGAGAGGTAAGAAGCTCAAGTCCTAATTGGCTGCATTAAGATGATATTTAGTACTTATTTGTTTTAATCGTGTCTAACCCATTCTATTTCCACGCTTATGCGGGGATTTTCATCTGAAGCACCCTTATTAGCTTAATTCCTTGAACCAAGATATCACTAACAACTTAAAAAAACTTTTAGCTATAAAAAAAAATTATACAACATTTATTGTAGAAATGTAATGGGGAGAGTAGCTTAGAAGAATTGCTTCTTCATTAGCATGAGGGCGGGTGAGAAAATCACATGAGAAATAGCACTTGAAAAAGATCCTCGGCGTATCCGGCTTCAACCTGCACCCCAATTTATCCATCAACGGAGAATGAAAGCACTGCGAGCCTAGCACCATAAGCCACCCAATCCATGATGTGAATTATTATGAAAGTGACGATCAATCCAATAGTATCATGTTATATACCATGAATTGACTAAAATAAGTTTAAGAATCAAATAGCCGAAGCTATTATTTATGCTTTTTATTGAGGAGTTCTCTATCAAGATGTATATTCTGAAAATTGAAAAATGACATCTGGACACGGAAATCGAACCCGGGACCTTTGTCTTAGTATGCTAATTCTTTAACCCTTGATCTATCCAGGAATCGTCCCGTGACGAGGGTCATTCTTCCCTCATATTTAACGTGTGGAAATCATAGGCTACTAATGTGTGATTTCTTTTATTAATATCACGAGCTATCAAATAAAGTATCCACCTTCGACTTGGAGTTGGTTTCATGCTGCCACTTGTACAATTATTATAGATGTAAGGGATTGCATATTTAAGAATCAAGTAGCCGAAGAATTCCTCAAACTTGACACGGTTGTATTACTCTTTCTCGATCAGGTTTAACGCACTGCACAATACCTCCTCGTCCCAACAGGCATCCTGGAGAGCAGGATTTGAAGGTGTTTGATGACATTGATGTTTGTGTCGAATAAGATTGAAGAGCTTTGCGTAGGATCCCTCACAAATGCCTGATTTAAATGGCACAAAGGCAATTGGAGATGCAGCAAAAGAAATATCCCTGGGAGAAAAATAAACACTCTCGCTCAAGCTCAACGCTCTATACTCAAAACTGAGTTCCCACTCTCACGTTTTTCAAAATGTTACTGCTAACTCCGATGACGTCAGCAGAGTGCTACGACAACATGCCTAGTTTATTAATTCACTTTTAAACATTACACTTTATCCTCCTAGATATATCATACAGCGTGCTTTAGATTTAAATCGCTTGCAATATAAATAATAAGCACACTTTGGAAGGAAGACGTTACCGAAACTGCCCAGACCGATTATATAGTCATCGGATGTTTCACCCATAATTTTAACATTTGAATATATTTTTACATTGTTAAATCCTTTAGATTTACGGGTTCTTCTTACTTTACCTCCTCTTCCACTGAGGGTGGGCACGTGGGTGAGTCTGCCGACTCTGATGTTTGGTAGGCAGAATGCTCTGGCTGTGTGTACTCTGATGTCTGATAGGCAGATGGCTTTGGTGGCAGGTACGCTGGTGACTCTGATGTCTGGTAGGTAAACGACTCTGGTGGTGGGTACTCGGGTGACTGACGGTGGGTAGGCCAGTGGCTCTGGGGGTGAGGGCGGAGTCTGTGGCGTCGTGAAGGATGGTGGCAGGTGGTGTGAAGGTCAGAAGGGTGGTGGAGGCCTGGGCAACACGGCCACATAGTCCCCTTTGTGGAAATTGTACACAGCACATGTCATATCACACATGTAAGACTCCTCAATTCTCTCGTATGGTAGTGCTTTATTCGCTTTTATCGTGTGACAGGTAGAGTCGCAAAACCCGATGTAGCCTCACTCCTCTCTCACTCTGTTCACTACTTTGTAAAGTACATGTTTATCGCTCACAGCCACACTGAATGTTTTCTACAGTCATATAGGCACGCCCCGCAATCGTATGACCCATACACATTAAATTAATATAGCCGGTTCTAAGCATAGTGAGCGTACCTGAGAGCTAAACGTGATGTATGGTTTGTAGGGTCCACCGTGCAATACGGTGCACATGTATTAACTACCCAGATGCCAAATGTTGTTGTTGTTGTTAACTGCTTGACTCTTCTGTGCCGTCTCTTAAACTCGTTCATAGTTCACAATGGTAGGTGAACCTGGTTTTACTCTATCGCAGGTAAATACAAGTTTTTCGTTACTAAGTTCGCACACGTCTTCATCTGTTAGAGTATCAAAATGACAGGGTAAAAATACACAAAACTCGCCATCTAGATAGGCTATTAGGCGTATCCCGAACTTTGTATTGATCGCTTTTAATTTATCCACCGAGTTAGATCATACAATATTTACCAGCTGTTGTAACTTGTCCAGCTTGAACCGCACTACACACTCTTATAAATATATGACCAAGTGGGTGCCCCCTATGTATCCCCCTCCCCCTTCCATAAGTGACGTCACGTGGTACGGTAAGAACATGTTCAATGACCTCTTGTACTAGCTCATAGATTCAAGGTTACGATCTATTCTTGTTTCGACACGTCTTTTCAAGCCGCCAAACTGACGCCAGTCAACAGGGTTGCGACAGTGCTATGACGTCATCGGGGAAGCCCATTGCTGAGGGAGAGGGTCTACAGAGGCAATGACCTAACTCATTGTTAAAAGTTCACGATCTATTCCTGTCTTCTCGAGTGGCCAAACTGGCACCAGTCAACAGGACAGTCATTAGCGATGCTAAAAACTCCTTCGGATCTCAAGTTATGGCATGATGTACCCTGAAAAAGATAGCGGGGTTCAAATCCAGTTTCATTTATGCGAAAGGAGGCGTTTCAATTTGAAAGAGGACCTCGCAAGGAAGAATTATGAAACACCTCTGGTGTTTGAATTCTCCCCTTTTTTCAGAGGTCAAAGCCACTGACCTACAAGGCTATTTGGGACGTAAATATACCAGAATGTCAATGCTCCAAAAGGCGTGTGTGCCAGAAATACTTGGTTGCGACATAACAATTTCCCCATTCTGTTTCCAAAGTGCATGTTAAATACTTAAAATATATTTAAATGGAAAAATATCCTTGTAAATAATATTCATTTGTGACTTTATATATTTATAAAAGACAAAGCCCATCCAATATTAAAGGCTATCATATTATTGCTTTGGATGCATTTAACTGAATGCATTACTAAATATTAAATTAACGTGATAAAAACTCGCTTCAAAGGTTGAATAGTATAAGGCATCACCTTTGAGTTAGACTGGTATGCTCATGACGGGGCAGCTCGAGGTTCTAATCTCGGTTGGGTGAACTAGGGGTAGTTTTTCACTCCACCTTTACACAAATTTGGGTTCAAACTTCCCAATTCTTGATCCATTAGTGTTATTTGTACTTAAGCGCATAAACCGAACGGGTAGTAATAAACGGTGCTAAAATGTGTCAAGTTCGTGTGATCTATAAATAATGTGTGTTCCAGATCATGTTTGAGTTCACATTTTATAAACAGGCTATGGGAAGGTCAAGGTTTGTTCTAGCAGAAAGTTATTTATGGGGGCAAATTTTCATAAATCGTTTTCGTTTTCCAACTCTGGAAAATAGAGATACATTCCTTTAGTAAATATAATTTATTCATCCTTAATTCTTTCTTGTGTTAAATATTAGACATGTAGAACGATGTTAAGCTGTTTGTGTGTGTGAATTGTAAACGGACATTTTAAATTTAAATAAATACTTAGGGTAAGCTAAACAAATCCATGGTATAGTATTCAATTTAAAAAATAAATATCATTGATTCCTTTATCAGCGTTGAGCGTATTTAGGAAGGTTTTTCTAATAGGCTTTCCACTCTCCCTCCTTGCAAAATGTGGGTGCAGTTCCTCTAATTTTGGCTTGAGTTTTAATTGGCTAATCTGTTTTGTGTAAGTGTTATTTATCCTGTCAACAAAATATAATTCCGAAAATTAAGTGATATATTGAAAATTGTATTTAATATTAATTATGAATTTTTGTAAAGTTACATATTATTTCATCAAAATATAATCGTTTACATTAAATTCGTTTACATTAAATTTCTTTGTTGTTTAGTTGGCTTATTTGTTTTGTGTAAATGCTATTTATTATTATGTCAACAAAATATAGTTTCGAGCAGTAAATGATATTTAAATTTGTATTTAATATTACTTATGAATTTTTGCAGAAGAGATATATATATATATATNTATATATATATATATATATATTAGTGCATCAAAATATAATTGCTGACATTAAATTTCTTTGTTGTTGAAGTGGCTAAATTATTTTTTGTAAATATTATTTATTATGTCAACAAAATATAGTATCAAGCATTAAATAATATTTAATATTGTATCTAATAAAACTTTTTTTATAATTTACCTTGGTGGCGTAGTTGACTGAAGTGCATGTTTCCTGTGGAGCCGGATGGCCTAGGACGGATAAGTTTGAGTTTCGAGTCTCGGTCGGTTAAACTAAGAGTGTTTTCCATTCTCCATTTATGCAAATGCTGGTTCACTTCCCAATAATCAATCTGTTAGCGTAATTAGAACTTAATCGTCTACACACGTACATGCTGATAGAAGATATCAAACAAAACAAATTTTGATAGGCGTTTGTTGCGAGGACGGCCCCACCTGCTCTTTCTCGGTATTAGTTTTCAGTTTGGTTCACTACAGTTGAATTTTTTTAAAAACACGTATTACTAATGATAAACATTATAGCGTACTGCCATTTTTGCTATTCAAAATTAAACTCTTATATTATGTGTTTGTTAATGAGTGCAGTCCGGAAAATAATTATTTGATATACAACCAAATATATATATAAAGGAATAAGATCATCACTGGGTGCCACGTGTTAGTTAAATAAATGGTGATGGGAGGGGTTCGGGGTTCAAATCCCTATCGTGTGTGTGCACTGAGGTCTATTTCCTCACTCATCCTCCACGTTTTGTGTCCCAGCCGGGTAGTAAGACGCGAAGCCTTAATTCTTTCTTGTGTTAAATAATATACATGTAGAATGATGGGAATCTGTGTGTGTGTATTGTAAATGAACACTATAAGTATTAATAAATATTCAGGGTAAGTTAAACAAATCCACACCATATTGTTCTCTCTGTTTTGGTGGCTACAGGCGATGAAGCACCCGGCAAGAGATATCGGGGTTGTAATATATGTCGAGTACACAATCTAAATGTATAACTCATATAGTTATTACGGGAGAGGTCCCGAGTGCGAATCTCGCTCGGATGAACTGGGGGTGTTTTCTACTCTCTCTCACTCCACGTAAACGCTGGAACATTTATATTTTACTCCTATGGTCCATGATGGATACTTACATCCACGCATGTCGATGGACGATACCAAAAACAAATTTTGTAGACTCTAGGGTGGGGGATAGTGGCCCTTAACTGAGGATTATAAATCACCGTAAGGCTTCCAAGGCCCTTGATTGTGCATAATCAGAGCTGTGTAAATGCTCTCTAGTTGCGAAAAAACCCATTACCACATAGGGGTTGCGACAATGCGATGATGACACCAGGAAATCCCATTAACCCACAGGGGGTTGGGGAGGGGGTTTCGACACATACCTCTAAGGAGGGGGTAGTGAGGGGAAGTGAAAGGGGTCTTACGGCCAGGAACCATCTCTCACATTCTTCACTACGCTGCCATCAGGAGAGCTTCGTGCTCAGTGTTCTTTTCGATGACGAGGGTGCCGTCACAATGCATTTTATACTTGCATCGATGGTCGCAAGGTCTAAGGTATCATTAGACTGCCGGTCACAGTGATCGATGTTTGAAGCAAATGTGGGTACACATTCTACCTGGTCGACCTGTAAAATGGTGTGCGGGGTGCAGGAAGTACGGCCGTTGTAACAGACATTAGCTGTGCTAAATATATCGACGTTCGAATCCCGGTGTGCACGCCATCTAAATGTCAGGCTCCTGGCTGAGGGGGAAGGGTTTTCAATTGAATCCTTGGTCCCAGATTGGTCTATAGAAAGCACATCTGAACTTGCAAGCTTCAGAAGGCCACAACCTATCTGACAAGTGGCCTTGGGGCTGGGGGAAATCAAATATGAACCAGCGACCTTGAGAAGGCCACGACCGATGCACCAAGTGGCCTTGAGGGTTCATGACTCTTCAACAAGGTCGTTACCAAACTCTTTCAAAATTAATAACAAGTTACTGTTGTTGCGACCTCACAAAGAGAGCGGTATGACGAAGTGTGGAGAGGGGAGGGGTGAATTGAAAGGTAGTCCAACACTGTCTTGTGAGAGGGAGAAGTCAGTGTAACTTAGTTCGTTCTGTACTGCGGTGATGTAAGGAGAGTGGGGAGTGAAGGAACAGGGAAAGAGGTCTTACGGCTGTGATACGCTGTAAGCTGCTCGGTGATCACACTTTTCGCTTAGCGGCTGGCTAGAGAAGATGCTCCCAACGCTCACTAGCGTAGCCGGAGGAGGATCACCGTGGACTGCACGCCAATAAATAAATTTAAAATTATTATTATTAGCACCGCTTCTTACTACCCGTTCGGGTTATACGCACTCACGCTAATGTGTAATGGTAGGGTGAATGTAAGATGAAATGGAGGACCTACCGTTTAACGTGGAATCAGAACCACGGTGGAGACCTGGCATTCCTCACATTCACAAGATGTCTTGTCAATAAATTTAAAAAACTCCAACGCCCCACCCAAATCCTACCCAGACATAAAAACTAATGAACAAATAGCCAATGCGCACAAATAAAATGCAAATTCTCTCACATAAATAACCGTTGACCACACATAAAAAAGCAATGAAACTAAATAAAAAACAAATGAGACAAGAATAAACAAGTTTGGAACAATGTAAAGGGAACAGGAGGAGATGATATGGCTCAGGAGGAGATAATGGGGGTCAGGAGGAGGGAGAGTAGGTTAGGGGAATGGGGATAACAAACAGCCCATAAGAGAGCGAGGGGCGTGGTCACGTGATCAAATTCAGCCAATCAGAGTGCTTTTACAGATGGTCCCACCAACTACTCACCGCGTATTACTACCCGTTTGGTTCATACGTTTATGTTATAATTACGCTAGTGACTTTAAGGATCAGAAAGACTAAATGTATATGAAGTGTATCCGAATTTAC
>CABFVX010000709.1:44424-99216 GCA_902151425.1 Timema shepardi | reverse complement strand
CGTTACACCTTGGTGACATCGAAGCGGGTAAACGACTTATTGGATTAATAAACAAATGTGTTGTTTTTTGTTATCATTTAAGTAATAACTGTCACTTATTTCCTCCCTTCTGGCGCTACTTGTCAGGATGGTTGCGGGGGAAGTCTTAAAGAGCAATTGAGATAAGTGTCTTGGCATATATTTATCTGATTGCCAAACAATTCCTTCACCTCTGACAAGACGTGTATTAATCAAAACTTGTGAATGTGTGGAATGCCAAGCCTTCACCTTGGTTTGGATTCCACGTTAAACTTTAGATCCTCCATTACATCTCACAATCACCCTACCAATACACATTAGCGTAAGTGCGTATAACCAAAACGGGTGGTAAGACGCGGTGATGATGATGATGATGATAATAATATTTTTTGAGAAAAGTGAATCGTAACTGGCTTTTAAGGTTTTTTTATTGAAAAAGTAGACTATTGGATAGAGTATAGTATGACAAAATTCTGAATTAATATTATAGTCATAACTAAAGAAAAGGGATAGGTTATACGTGAGACCGTCGTGTAGGCAACCTGTGTTAGAGTAAGTAGAACCTGGGTCTATACTTGGGGAGGTCGGTTCGCATCCGCTGATGCCCGCCCACGGCATTGCATGGTGGGTTTCATACAGGGCTCCATTGTATGTTACTTAACTCTGCTAATGGTCGTGACTTACTAATTCGGTAACAGGAAATACTGCCGCCGCCATTAAGTCTTGGTGCTTAACGACATCAAGCTTTCAAGCTTCTAAGCTCCTTAGCCTTATGAGCTTGACAAAAAACTCAAGAATTTAATCATTAGGTAGGTGTATATTGCCCCTAGATGGTCTAATCCCAGATAATAAAAAACAAATGCGTATTTTCGGGTTGCAATAATTATTGATTTATTAAGTTCCGTAACAAGCTTACTCGGCGCTGAACTAATTAAACACATTGTTCATGTTGCCTAGAACCACATTTATTGTTTGAAAGTAAATATTGCTGCTGGCAGTTGGCAGGCTAGTATTCACATCACAAAACGTGTAAAATAGTATAGCAAATACTTCTGAGATGGCTACATAACCTTATATGTGTGTTTTTTAAAGTATGCCTTAAACACTTATAATAAAATCACAAATAATGTAATATAATACAATTATTTTATTCAAATTGCTCAAAAATATTGTTTTTAGATACTACAAACAAACCGATCTAATGGTCTAAAGTGTCATTCTCACAAAAGACTGGATTGTTGATGAAGAGGAGATTAGTTTTCAAATTATGGTTGTATGTACTGGTAGTGGTTTTTCCAAACTGGTTTCCACTTTAACATTATTACTCCCTTCAAATGCTGGTGTATTTCCTCTACATTCAACCTTCTCCATCGTTAAATATTTTTTTTAAATAGTGCATTTATGGATAATCTAAATGGGTAGTAAGACGTAGTGTTAAAACATAGTGAAAATATTACAAAATTTGGTAGTAACTATGATTTTTCATTTTAAATGGGTAACATTCAACATAAATAGCTAATATAAATATTTTAAGAGGTATTTCTTGGATATAGTTTATAAACAGTGTTATCTCTCTTCATGATAGACTTATGGTTTAACTTAAACTAGATAAACACACTTATTACTCCACATAGAGAGGTATTGTAATATGCATTAAGATGACTAACATAATACATTTTTATAAAATATGTTATAGGTTCAACCCGAGATCGTATTGGAGTACTCTGGACTTGTAGTCCGTTTCTATTAAAGTCCAACCACAGAAAGAAAAGGCAAGTAGTTTTAATTCTGCATATTCACGTTTATTTAACTTTCACACCATGTTTAAGTTTTGTAATTTGTAATTATCTTTTTATGGCTTACACACTATATTAATTACATTGGCTATTTAAGACCAACATGATTTTTATCTTGATGTACTTAAAGCGTGAACAACCATGAGAATTTTCACTACTAAATATTTAAAGCATTTACATAGTAATTTTCATCTTTGTTATATAAAAAAAAGTTGGCTCTTTTCTAGCTTCAACCAACTGAACTTGATGGTTGGCTTTGCTCATTAGCATGCAGTTTGCTCCTTCCAAGCACTCCGTTTGAATACCTTTTAAACGTGTCACAGGAAGATAGTTAGCGTGTCCTTTAAGATGGCGTGCAAGGGCGTACGATGAACCTATCTCTCTATTTATTTCAGTTTCTTTTAATTTCTCTCACATTGGTGGACACACAAATAATTGAACTTGCAATAAAAGAGTTTATTAACCTTTTACAAGCTTTTTTATTTGACATCAAGTCGACAAACCATATGAGTAACTATGATAATAGTGGACCAATGATGGCAATCTTGTCAGAAAACACGTATGCATTTGATTTATTATTTTCTTTAAACTGAAAACACACTGAAAATATTTGAGCTAACAAAATTCAATATGCTATAAATAAATTGCATGATACAATTTTATATACTTTCTCACATATTAAATTATAGTCTGATTAATTTTTTTTAAATCAGTTATCAATAAGATACCCTTTGGTAATTTTTCCTTTGAAAAACACATTATTTTGATACAAACAATCTTTAGATCTATAGCTTGAATAAAATTGCTATAGCTTATTTTAATTACACATTTTCAAATATCAGCAAATTACTTTTTTTTAGAAGAAAAGAAAAATTCTGATTCACTATGTAAAACTTCCCGTTGTACCAATTTTGAACAAACACATGACAGCTACAGTTAAAAGTCTTTGTAAATTGGTCATCAGTAGATTTTCCTCAAAAAATAAAGTATAGGCTACAGTACTATTAAATAATGTCAAATCCTTATCAAATATTTATTTTAAACATAATAGTAGCCATTATTGAAACTTTTTGAATTTTTAAGAATAAGTTATTATTAAGCTACCCATGATTGAAGAATAGAATAAAGATTTTAAAAACTCCTTGATATAATTATCAAGCAATATAGAAATAGTTTTAACAAATTCTAAAATCATTTTTGCTTTAGCCCTTGGGGCAAACAGACATGCAAATATGGAGACAACAGGATTGTTTAGGTTGGAGGCTTATAAAAGTAAATATTTGTCATATTCCCGAAATCTAAACATTTTCACGGTTATATTATTTTATTTGATAAGAAAGTAAAGAGTCAAATTACATTCAAAAGTATAGTCCATTCACAAGCCTGCCATAAAATTAGGCCTATAAAGAAATTAAAGTTTTTTCTGTATTTTAATCTGTCCTTTTCTGCAGAACGTTAGTCAACTTTTAAGGTTATTCAAACACGCGACTAATCAATACTCAGGACTTGAGCTTTTAACAAAACTCCCCTTTACTCATTTGTCATTTTCTCTAGCAAATTCATCTTTACAGTTCATTTAAGAGTTCAATAGTAATTCTCAATCTTTTTATTTCACTTTTGATCTTTTTTGTTGGTTTCTTACAAAAAATAGTTAATCTTTGATGTTAAAAGCAAAAATTGCCACTTTATGGATCTTCAAAGCTAGTCTTAATTACACATTACACTAAAGCTACACCATATTATAAGTAAATAAGATAATATTTGCTCTCCATCGTTGCAAAAACCTTAAACTATAAATCTTTTTAATCGGGAAAATTTAACTTACACGTTCTGAACTGACTAAATACACCAGAATACGAATCACAAACTAACCTAACTTTATAAAAGGCACAATAACCAGCCACTCTTAAAGCCTATTTTTCATTATAAAATAAAAAAAACTCAATTTAACCAATTATTCCATTTTCAAACATTTTGGAAATCGAGACCAAGATTCTTGACTCACCAGGCAGATAAACTACCGAATAATTTAAAGTGTCATATTTATTTTATTTAAATATCCATTAGTATATAGAGAGCTTTCTATTCAATCTCCAATGAAAACCAAATTTAGATTAATTTTATATTTTATAAATTTAACTTATATGCCTATAAGGACCCTCCTTAATTTTCTGAGTGAAACTTACGACTGCAAAGACACCCCCGTTAAGTTGTTCCGTAGGATGTCGTACAGGGACAACGATGATCCTTTCCCTGAAAAGATGGGGGAATAAAAAATAGTAGAACTTACAAGACTTTCAGTACATTATTTCTCCCCCTTGTCCCTTTCTACCCCTGTTTTGTCTAAGAAGTCTATTTTACTTCCCTCTCTGACATGTTAGATACTTCCACCTTTCTCCCCCATTCAATGTTTTGCTCTTTATAGTCTCTCGAAGCTTTGACAAACTATGGACAAGTTTGCAGACATTGAGGTCCCGCCTCAATGCTCTAGTCAAAGTACATAAAAAAATGGTAAAAATTGAAATACTTTTTTTTTAAACTTTCTTTAAAACGAAAACTTCAAAAACCACTCATGAAACTTTATTTTTGTTTTACCAAATTTGGCATTTATTTAAAGTTTCTTAGTGTTCTTTATACGGCCCTTTGAGTTTCCTTCTAATCAACACTTTCAATCTGTCACTTGTAAATTTTATATTTGCATGTTAAACAAGAGTTTTGATAAACTTTCTCAAAATGGTTAGAGGAAATTTAATCAAACCGCAGTAAATAAATGCATGTAGGAAATTCCCTTTAGGACACTTTCCCTGGAATCTAGCTCTGTTTGGACCTTCAGCGGTGAGTGAGACCATAGCGAATGCCTTGACTATCTTATAAACCGCTTCAAGGTTTATTTTGAAGTTGAACTTGTTTTTATATCCAACAAATAGCGTCGTTGTTGAATCTTCTTGTAAAATACATAGTTTTCCCCACTTTATTTCTCATTAATATGGTTTTTATTTTTGAAAGCGTTTTACTATCCGTCTTAGCGATATATATATATAATTGCACTAGTAGGATAGGTATAAGGAAGATAGGCTATAGAAGAAAAGAACCCGCATTTGTGTAGAAAAAAAGTGGGAAGCAATTTAGGGGGAAAATACTTTTAGTACATCCCAATTACAGACAAACTAGGCTGGACTAGCTTGATGGTTAGTCCTCTTCCCATTAATGCATATAGCTCACCGTTGAATACATTTTAGAATACATCATTTTCAATTTTTATTTTTTTCTTAGTACAACTTCACATAGTGATATGGTCTTAACTTCTTTTCTAAAAGGATAAATTGAACTTTCTTGTAAATATATGACTTGTATTTATTTCAAAGTGTTTGTTCTTGATTAAAATGCTAGAATATTCCCAAAAACTAGAATCGTTTGAGGTTAAACTTATACAGCTAGAACAGGGGAAAGCATAAAAGAGGAAGATGAAGTCTAGATTTTACGCAGTGTAAAAGGCGTTCCGGACATCCTGAAGCGCTTTCTTTCAGGCTTTACCTCCTCTTCAGGCTGTTTTCAAGATAGCAGCAACAAAGAAGACAAGGAACAAGAAAAAAATTTGTTAAAGACGCCTGGGGATATTTTACTATCGGTGATGTTTTTAAGAGTTCCATAAGGACACCTTTAAAAATGACACCGTGTAATAATCTTGCTGGTGAACATACTAGATAATTGAATACTAAACAAAAGTTGGTGTTTGGAAATGTAAACTCTCCAAAATTAGCTAATATAAAACACTTTATAAAAAAGAGGTTTTCTTTTATGCATCACATCTTTCTACAAATGCTGGTTATCTGCAAAATAATACTCAATGGGGTAGGTAGATAGTAAATGTGGTAGGAAGAGGAAGACATAATTGAGAGGAAATGCATCCAAATTTGTATAGAAAGAGTCTTAAAACCTTTAAGAAATAGTCATTCTCTGTACATCCAGCAGAAATTTCAACCTCAGCCTTCCTGTCATCGGCAATCCAGTTTAGAATGATTATATTTTTTTAGACTATACGACCACCGATGCTGATTTCCAGGAGTTCAATTAGAAAGTCATCAGTGACTTAAACCATCTAACACAATGGAAGTGAATGAGTAGAGTGAGATTTAAGTGTATTTTTATGAATATTATCATTTATTGGGTCAGTTTCATAGTCGGTGAGTACGCCTAAAGTGCGGTGCTACACTAAATCATATGACGCCTACCTAAACTCCAAAGGAATAACCCTGTATCACATATGAAACCAGCCCATTCCATTCTGGTCTAGTTAGGCGTCATCCTGTGTTTAGTATAGCGCCGCAATTGAGGAGTACTATATCTTACTACGAAACCGGCCTTGTAAGTCTCGCGAAGACTATAGGTATTCCTTTTTTTTTTAAATACTTTTAATAATACAATTCCTTCCAATCTGCTCTCGAACATGTGGGCATAATTGTGCCATCTCGTGCTTCTTGAAACCCTTAAATATTTCCTATCGATAACTTTGACAAATTACCCGCCTCGGTGGCGTAGTTGGCTAACGCGCTAGTCGTGTTGAGCTCGACTGCTAAGGACGGGGATATCGAGGCTCGAATCTCGCTCAGATGAACTGGGGGGGCAGGGTTGTTCCTAAATGACTTTCCACTCTCCCTCCACGCAAATGCGGGTTCACTTCCTCTAATTCAACCTTCCCAATTGCTAATCCATTAGCGTAATTAGTACTTAAAGGGTACAACCTGGACGGATAGTAAGGCGCGATGCTAAATAATAACAATAACTTTGACAAATTCAGCCCTCTGTATGAGTAACGCAAACTTTGGATTTCCAGAATTCAATTTTTACCACAGCCAAAGAGCTATTTAAGTAACACCCGTATCATTGATTACTATCCATTTGTTTATTGTGAACAATTCTCTAAAAATAATTATTATTACTGACTCATCTTTTATTCTCTTGCTTTCCTCATTATGTTTTATCTATTAAATTTTATTTACATTACGCACTTTGGTGTCCGCATAGTCTAAGGCCCTTATATCGTAGCAGACTAGACTGCCATTGACGGGGATATTGAGATTCGAATCTTGGTCGGATGTATTGAGGATGATTTTTGACAAAATGGTTTTCCACTCTTCCTCCACAAATATGCGTGTTCAATTCCTCTGGATTCAACCTTCTTCACCCACTAACATATTAACATAATTATTATAATCTGAACTAGTAGCAGGACACAATGCTAAAAAAAAATATTCAGCACCACTGAGCGAACTCTAACCCCCATCACTCCTGGTTGAGATTCAGAAAGATGAACCACCATCACAGCACTGAACTCTAACCCCCATCACTAATGTGTGAGATTCAGACAGATAAACCACCATCACAACACCACCGACCGATCTCTAACCTCTCATCACAACACCACCGACCAAACTCTAACCTCCATCACAACACCACCGACCAAACTCTAACCTCCATCACAACACCACCGACCAAATTCTAACCCCCATCACTCCTGGTCGAGATTCAGACAGATAAACCACCATCACAACACCACCGACCGATCTCTAACCTCCATCACAACACCACCGAACAAACTCTAACCCCCATCATTCCTGGTCGAGATGCAGACAGACGAACCACCATCACAGCAATATCGCTCCTCAGGCACAGGTTTTTCTGGAGTTATACTTACCCCACAGTAAAATTATGTTTGGTTGGGACTCTAAGGCCGTAACGGGTTATGACTTCCTCTATTCCAGTCACTTTATTGCTCCTTCTTCCTTTCTATCTCTCTTCCTCACTCACAACTAGTGTGTAACTCAACCCCTACTCCCAGGCAATCCACTTGATATTTCATAAATATACCACAAATAAGAGTTTGTGAGGGTTTTTTAAAATATTTTAATCCTTACCGCACTTCTTACTACCCGTCCAGGAAACCCACATATTTACACCAATGTAGTAAATACGAGTGAGCTAGGGAAAATCAATCCTCAAAACACTCGTCTGGGACTCGAAATCCAAAATCTCGCATCGACTCTGAGCTAGATAAAACGAGACCAACGCCTTTGTTTCCATAACCACTACTGCAGACGACAGTTTAGTAATAAAATATACCAGTTAAAGTCGTATCTATTCCTATTCCGGTGCAAGTGGACTTGACAGTTGTATTTAAAATAATATATTTGTAAATGTGTTACAGCGCCAGTTTTATTTAAATAGGAAGGAGCTATTTTGACTGTTACAAAAGTTACTAAAACCATTTTCATGCTTAAAGTGACGTGATCTTAGATTATTAATTTTAATCAATAATCTCAATTACCTATTGAATTGAAAGTCACTCCATGGCGTCAGCTTGAAATCGGGCCATACCAACTGAGTGACCACCGTTTGTTGGTGAAGATAATGTCAACATCTGCATATATAGTTTTTTTGTGGTTATCACACCGAACCCTCCAACCGTTGATTCCAGTTTTCTATACCAGAGCAGCTACTTTGTAATTCAAGTTTCTCCTCATTTGTCCTCACTAGCCTGAGTTGATCCCGTTCCACTGCTTTACAGAAAAGTCTGGAAGTTCCTGGGATCAAACCAGAGTCCTCTATGGTTTATTGGTCAGAATTTCTGACTACATATCCAGAGGTCTCCGGTTTGATCCCGGTGTTTTCAAAATTTACCTGTTGAGCAGTGGAACGGAGTCAAACTCAGCCTAGTGAGGACAAATAAGGAGCATCCTCTGTATGGAAACTGAGATTAATTGCTGGAGGGGTGGGTTTCGATGTGCTGACCACATGATACCCTCCATCCACAAATATTAGCACCATCATCGTTAAAGGTGGAGGCTTCTTGGTCGATATTGCTCTCTTGCGGTCTCACATCGTGGAATTATCTCTTTAAGGTGGGATGAAAAGAGACGCGAGAAAAGGCCACCTTTGGACAGATATTAAAGAAACGTTGAGGTCACCATTTGAAGAAACTTAAATTCTATATTTGTACTGAAGGAATATTGTTTATTTTGGAAAAAAAAAATGTTTTGCCATAAAAATTACAAAAACACTTGCTTTTTTCCACGTCCCCTTCACATAATAATAATAATGATAATAGCATTCTTAATCTAAGGTCCCCAAACCAGTACGAGACAAGGTCACCCGCTAACCATGAAGATGAGCGTTACTGAGAGTTCAATAATGGAAATCTTTTCAAAAAGATCCTAAAAAAAATTACAATAAAATTATTATTATTATTATTAGCACCGCGTCTTACTACCCGTTCGGGTTATACGCACTTACGCTAATGTGTCATGGTAGGGTGATTGTGAGATTAAATGAAGGACCTACAGTTTAACGTGGAATCCGAACCACGGTGAAGGCCTGGCATTACAATAAAATTAAATATTTTATTTTACTCGACTTGGTAAATTGTACATAGTGTGTGTATCAACAGTTTTTTTTATAAAATTACACGAAAACCTTAATATATATTTTAGTAGCTAATTCTAAGTTTGTTTCTAAATACAATTATAAATTTAAAAATAAGAATTTCTTAAGGGATAGAAATGATAATCTTTAATAAATATGACTACAAATAAAGACCACATATTTTTAGATTTCATCTAAAGCTTTAATTCCATTTTATGACTATTCGTTGAATATTAATTATAATCAAGTCATTATTTCATTTAAGATATGTTCATTTAACATCTAAAGTCATGTTGAAATTAGTTATTAATAATGCGATATTTAATAATTATTGGGTTAGTAAGTTTGACAGAAAACAGCTCTACCAAAAGACTGGACTAAAAAAAAAAAGATAGCCGAAAAGTTAATATCATAGATGAGAAAAAGAAATTCATCTTACTAAACTAAAAACATATAAAGAAAATTCTTCTTGGTTTTTCTTTACTTCCCAATGCTATTGTTTATGTTTCACGTCAGTAAAAGTTTGCCTATAACTTTCATTTACAGGATAAAACTAAAATAAGGTCGCAATAACGACTCAGACAACTTGTAAACATGTTCTATAGACGAGAAAAATAATATATTGTTAGTTACTTCATAATACTTCCTTTACTCTTAAAATGAAATCCTTTTTGAACGTTTCTAGATTTAAATACATACTATTATTAATTTGAGGTATTTAACGTGCACTTTCTAAATTATCCGATTATATCAGCACACGAGAATTTCTACGAGCAAGAGCGAAAGGGTCTGCCGGGAAAAGTTATTTGACATGCCCCAACCGACATGTAACCCACGGGTTTACTTCCCCTCTGAAGGTAGTTGTGATACGGATTTTTAACCCCAGCTGGGTTTGAACCTATGAACATTGGTCTTGAGATGAGAACTTTACTCCAATACTACCGAAGTCAACTTAAATAATATACAACTACTGTTTAGTATGGTAAAACTAATAAATGGTAAGACAATATTGTATAGTTCGATAGTTTTTTGGTATACTGTAATGATTATTGGTTTGAATTACTCTAAATTATGTAAAAAGTCATGGATGAAGGTAATTTTTCTTTAAAGTAATATATGTAGAGTATCCTTTTTAAGATTCATCCATGAAGATACACGCGCTTCTCAGAAATAATGGGAAAAGGATTTCACCACTAAAATAGATTTTTTATGCCATATTTCCTGTTAAAAGAATGACTGCGCTATTTCCTGTTAAAAGGAACAACTCCGCAATATTTGGCAAAGACGCCAATTCCCTATACCAATAACAAGCTAGTATTCACAACACCTGTCACCAGGACTCTTTCTATTAGATTTTACACTGCTGGTGAGGGGAGAAAGATGCAAGGGGTATTTCATATATAAACCATTTGTGCGTATCAGCCAGGCATCCAGGATCCAAACATCTACACCGGGCTCTCCGCCCACGCACAAGTCAGTTAAAGCCACACACTGGCAGTAACAGTCTAATACAGTATAAAATAACTTAAATTAATATCACAAGTGTGCAGTGATATAAAACATTTAATTGGAATATGCATGCGTAATTAACAGGTGTCATTTAAATAAACCATGTGGGGATAAACATCCATCAACAGTTCTCTTCCTTCACATATATTAATTATACCGTTCTAATTAGTGCTCGAACACGGAGCTAGAGACAGCTGGTTAAACGGTATCTTTTCCGTACAGTGATGATAGGCGCTCGACCACGGAGCTATAGACAGCTGGTTAAACGGTATATTTTCCGTACAGTGATGATAGGCGCTCGACCACGGAGCTATAGACAACCTAAACATCATCACAGCATTATTATCTCAGGGAATTAATCTGTAGTGTTTCAATCGACGCCCAAAAAGGGGCGATTGATTCAATAGTGTTACAATACGTTTTAAAAATCAATCATCGGTAAATTAGCTTCAATTTTTTTACGTGTAGATAAGATCCTTAAAAATTACATTTTTTTTAAAAATAAGGCTAGATAATTTTAATGGGTATCTGGGGGATGTTTTGCACAATAAATAAGATACTATCTACATGCGAAAAATCCCCCAGATACCCATTAAAAATTGTCTAGCCTTTTTTTTAAATATGTAATTTTTAAAAATTACTCCTTGGTGAACAAATATTTTCCAAGTATATAGTGTGATTTGTAATGTCAAACACTCTCCAGATATAAATTTTTTATAAAACCTTTGGAGTTATTTTGAAAGAGTTCAAATTTTTAAAATATAGTAGTTAGTAAGCTATTCATAAAGAAGTGTTTCCTATGAAATTATGTTTATAGAGTTATTTTTATGTTAATTACTAACCATATATCCATTGTAAACCAAATTGTTCAAGCCTTTTTAAAAAATAATCAAATTAAATATAATATATGTTTTAATTGAAGGCTAAGAAATATAAATCACCTTTAGGTATGACTATGAAATATTGTCACGTTTAAATACAATCCATATAATCGTTTCGGCTGCGCATAAATAAGCTTTTTTCAGGGTTCAGGAACAAATAAAACAGAGATATATCCTAATCTATAATTTGAAAATGTTCATGGTGGCAATAATTTGTCTATATTAAAAATTAATTGAATAATAAATGTTAAATAAAATTGTATATGCCATCCAAAATGAGTTGTTAGATTTGACTAGCAACGAATCAATTTCATTTACAACTTTTTAATATATTTATGCTTTTTAATGAATACAACAGGGTTTACTAATTTTCAAACTAAATCCATGTTGGAAAATACATTTTTAGAAGAAACAAAAAACTAGAATTTATATGAGTATTTTAACTTTATTTACACGCATAGGTCGTTACGTGGACTAAAAGTAAAGCTCACGTGGTTTGCTTGGCTGCAGGAGTTAGTCGGATCTAGAAACCTGGTCGAATATACCGAGCTATTTTTCTATATATGTTTCCAATTACTTTCACGCAAATTCTGGTACATTTAGAATAAATGGTATCTACCTTATTGGGTTAAATTTGTGTATAGCGCGGATGAGTGGTTAGATGTGGTGCCAGAAATAAAAAGCTTAATGTCCCTGATAACTATTTTCAAAGCAGAAAAAATAGTTTTTCTAATAAAAATTATAATTATCTTATTTGAAGTTATATCATACTTAAGTTTTTGCTTTAAGAATTTAGCTAACGTAATTAAAAGTATACTAACACGGCTATTTTCAGGTGATATCATCCATATCAATTAGAATAAAATGCCTGGCTCACGATTAAACTTTTTTTTATTTATTTTTTAAACGAAATATCCCATTAGAGAGAGAAAAAACAACAGTGTAGCCAACATGAAGAGTAGTGGTGGTCGCTGCCACTGTCTTTCTTGGCAGTATTTCTGCTCCGTAGGTTGGCATCCCTCCATATCCCGGTGAGAAGTACAGTAGTATGGCTATGGTCCAGAAATATTACTTCCATTCTCGGAGGGCTAGTAAAGTATCTTTATTAGGGCACACCGATAATTTTGACAAGTTTGATAAAATGTGTTCTTCACACTGATGTGATGCTCAAGCCTTAGTTTGAGTTTCAAAAGAAATTTAGGCTGTTATTAGATTTGAAGGAACTCTTGTCACATGGTCTAAGGCAGTCAATTTAAATCAATGGCTCACTGGACGAGCCGATAAAATTATCAAGGAAAACCTTAGTTTTTTAAGATGATATTTTATTAAAATAACGAATATTAAAATTGTGTAAAAAATACAAATATCTAAAATTATAGTAATTATGATTTTTTTAGATAAAGTTTTTTGTTTATGTATTTTAAAAAAAAGTTATTTTTATTCCTCAATTTTTCTCAGTTATTTTTTTTATCTTATATCTATCTCTCACGCTATACCGGTTGAAAATCTCTGGTCCAAGGCATCAAACGGAAAATAAACTGGATTAACAGCGTCAGGCAGGTCAAAGTTCAAACCTCAGTCGGGTACACTGGAGCAGGTTTTCACGTGTGATTTATCACTGCGGTTTTCTCAACCTTTCTCCTGTATAAAAAAAACACGTGGATTCACGTTCTCTAGGCTAGTATCTTTAGTACTAACGGGTACTAAGATGTGATAAGAAATACACACATACACACACACAGTTGTTAATAGTTCGTATGTAAAAGGAAAAATGAAACAAATGTTTTAAGGTGCTTCACTCGTATATGAATATAAATAAAATTATAATTTGGTTTCAATAATATATATTATTTTTTAAATCACTAGCCCTTTCTATTTTATAATGCTCTCTACTTTGTTAACAAAACTGCTAATATTTATCCAAAGAATATTTTAAGTGAACTATTTTACTTATTCATTTTAAATATGTAGCTAGAAATAAAAGCTTCGCCTTAGTACTCTCACACTAATTATTTACCGCTGGACCTTTGAAAATTTGAAATCCGATTCATAACTGCAATACAAGTCTTCATTAAGTATTGTCATTATTATTATTAGTTGGGGTTCTGTCGTAAGACATGTCCATTCCTTTTGTCAGTGAACTTAGACCGCCAATACACCCTGTCTTCTGCCTTCTTCTGCTCCCATAATTCTCATTTTTCCTTCGTCATCAAATATTTAAATCCTGCTTTTTTCTAAGGCTCCTCTGTCCCTAAACTTTGCCTTCCACGGCATCGTTCAGAAAATAGTGTCATATTTAGTTTGCTTTGTACTGAAAAAAACACACAATTAAAATGGTTATCTTAAGATTTATTCATATGTCACCCTGTGTGTCCACCTGATCGAAAAAACTTTATTATTTTTTTCTAAATAAGTATATACCTCAACTTTTGCTAAAAAAAAACATTTTAGCTAACTACAGTCCAATCTGCATAGTAAGTATCTTACCTGATAGCAAAGCTACTATATGTATATATTTTCACCGATTCATACGTAAGGTCATTTGAAATATTGCTGTACAATTATTATAATCGGAAAGGTTTTGAATATTTAAGAATCAAATAGCCCAAACTATTATTTATGCTTTTAGTGACACTACAGCTAGATATCATATTCTGAAAATTGAAGAATGACATCTAGGCATGAGATGATTCCTGGATAGCTCAGTGGTTAGAGCATTGACGTACTAAGACAAATGTCTCAGGTTCGATTCCCGTGTTCGGGTGTAATTTTTCAATTTTCAGAATTAGGTTCAAGAGTTTTATCATTGAGTTGAATTAGGACCCACCATTTTCGATTGATAAATTAACGTATTGTGTGATTTAGTGTTATGTAATTTAAAATTTTCCAGTTTATTAGAAATGTGCTAATATAATTACTTGGTTTATAAAATGCACGTGAAATAGACCTACCCAAATAGAAACAAAACAAAATACTCCATTATTTTTACGAACAAACGTGTCACTTTTTTTTCCCATAGAGTCAATTTTTATTTTACACCCATGATTTTTTTTTTAATTTGACAAGTATTGTGACCTTATAAAGTATGTTCACATTCTTGGGCTGAGATATTCTATAGCCTTGTATCTATCCAGTGGGATTGTTCAATATCGACCCCTTTGATGCTCCATTCAATCCTTCTCGTCGCAAACCTCTTTCTTTGGGTTCTAAGAATCTTGGATCGAACATCCAATATAGTCATTTGGGAGAAGTCCGATCGTTACAAATACAAAAAAAAATCTATCTGCAGTATCCGGGGGCTGCCCTGTTTTATATATATATATATATATATAATGGTAGCTCAAAGAAGCCTCGGAAGTGTTAAATATATATATTATATAAATATATATCTAACACGTCTTACTACCCGTTCAGGTTATACACGTATGTAGTACTAATTACGCTATTGACTTAAGGGATTATTAAGGTTATATTTAGAGTAGGTGAACCCTCATTTGTGTGGAGGGAAAGTGGAAAATCATTTTGGAGATGTCATTCTCAGTACATCCGACCGATATTTGAACCTCGATCTCCCCGTCGTCGGCGTTCTAATCTACTGCCAGAGTGGCACGTTATACCATATAGATCTAGTTTTTCAATAAACATTATTATTATTAAAAATCAAATTTAGAAAATGATAAAATTGGCCCGATGTCAGTGCCATTTAGTATGAATTTAAAACTAAAATATTTTTCCAACGTATTATTTAAAATACTATACATTTTACCGTCATTTAAATTTCTAAAAAAAAACTTTAGATTTTATCATTGTTTCAATATGTTTATTTGATAAATGCTTTTTTGTCAATTTTTATCTAATGACTATAAAACTCACAATACATTTACATTTAAGGCGTGGATGTAGGAGACGCGAAAAAGGTAGGTAATCAAGGTGTTTATTTTAGCAAAACTTTTTTTTTAGTGAAAATAAAATAAAATAACTCTTCAGTACAAACGTAGTTTAATTTTCTTCACATGAGTACCTCAACAGTTGTTTAATATTTGTCGATGTTCAGGATTGAAAGAAAAAAATTTCTCTTCATTTAAAAAGTTTGTCTTCTAATGCCTTTATGCTCATGGCAGATATTCAACAACTGTTGATGTAACCATTCGAAGAAAATTAAACTTTTTTTTACTACTTAAGTAATATTCTATTTATTTTGGGCCAAAAAATATTTTGCTTTAAAAACTGCAAAATCGCTGGCCTTTTCTCGAGTCCACCTTAAGGCAGCTATTTGCAAAAATCTAGTTAATGTTAAAAAAAAAAAGTACAGGTGAGATGAGATGAGATCGTGTAAAAAATTAATGAAAATAATTACTAAATCCTCACCAATGTTTTAGTGAGGGAAAATAAGCGCCATATTTTTTATATGAATCAGAAGCCGAAACGAATCATCATACGGTGGCCGGGCACAATAACGGCCCGTTATCTTTGTAGCATTTCTTCGCCCCCCCCCCCCTACTTTCCATCCTTTATCATATTCCCTCTTCTCCTCACACACAAACCTTCTGTCGTTCGAACTGGCTAGGGGGGGAGTGAGGGAGGAAGCTTTGTGTGCGAGTTTTAGACTAGTTTATAATAGATACACAGCGACTGGCCGGGCATTGATTTCAAAGAGCGGACAGGGATGTCCAAAAATTGAAAAACACGCTATAAGTGGTTAAAGTGGGAATCTAGGGGACGCTAGTTAAGGGCAGTGTTTTTGCAGTTTTTTTTATAACAAAACATTTTAAGGCCAAAATAAATTAAATAATTCTTCAATATAAAAATAATTTGAAGGTCACCATGTGATAAAATTAAATTTCTTGAATATCTAACAAGGGTGTCTTGGAATTTGAGGACAACTTTTTCAACCTTCTCTATTCATTTAAAAAGTTTGCCATCAAATGCCACTATACTCGTGACAAATATTCAACAACTGTTGATATAACCATGTGAAAAAAGATTAAACTCTATGTTTTGTACTGAAGCAACGTTTCGCTATTAAAAAAACTTCAAAAAGAACTGCCCTTTTCTTTCACGTTTCTTACATCCCCACCTTAAGGGAGCCCAAACACGGGTCTAGAGGGAAAGGGAAATAATGGTTTTTTCATGAGCTAAGAGAAAAAAAAATAGAATACTTTTCACCCGCATCGGTAGGCACGTGGACCAAACGTCAATTTCATATAGCCTGACTTGCTGGTGATGGGGAAGTCGGGGTTCAAATCGATGTTGGGTGCATTATGAGCTTTTTTCACTTAAAGATATTTCACACTTTGATCCACGTAAATTAAGATACATATCTCCTAAGTTACATCTTCGTTATTCCTACTTTACTAGTGTAATTAAATTCTGTGAAGCCGAATAGGTAGTAAGACGTGGTTCAAAAAGAAGAAAAATATTTTCACATTTTGAAAATGTATAATCTGTTAAAATAGGTATTAAGGAAGTGTTTTAGATGACAAAAAAAATATTATTTTCTTAAAAATAAAAATAAAATAGTTTAATGAAGCATAATTTTTGAAAATTTTAAATATTTTAAAAATTCGCTAAAGCCATTTTGTTCAAAATTTAACTCCGAACAATGTTTTTAAGATTATCAAAATAATGTTTATTTTTATGGGTATACCTAAGAGGTGGTTACCTGATAATACATTTTTTTAAATGTTATGGCTTTAATATACTACATAAGGAAATTTGAACGATTTAGTAGTATCATTTTAAGTTCTACGCGTCCTAGTGTAATTTTATTTAACCCTTAATTTTCAATAATTATCTATACTTTACGTCATAATACTCGTCCTGGGTTTTGAATATTTACATAACTGGGATAGTAAGTAGACAGGTAGAATTTATATTAATTTAAGCCACATTTGCGTGGGGAGGGACTAGAATTTTTTTTCAAACGAATCAAATAGAACTATAACCCCGAACTCTTCGTTACCGTCAACCCAAACAAGACTAAACTAACGCCTGTTACCCACATTCTCGAAAAATAAAATCGTAAGCTTTATTGGTCAATGTCAGAACCCCTTAGACCAGACCTAGCCAACCCATGGGCCACCACATTATTCGTTGTGGCCCACCAAATTATTTTTATACTACCTAATACACCAGTGGTAAATCATTCCTTTTAGCTGTAATAGGCACGATAATTAAATATAGACATATTATACAAGATGTACCTCCCAGAATCCCCGCCATTCTTTATATCCTTCTAACCACGTTGCACCCTGGAAACCCTAGAAGGAAGAGCAGGAGAAATCAAGGTCAAGGAAGGGAGCACCATTCGCTATCAATATTCCCCTGGTACCCGCTTTGGTGACCGCGTGGTCTAACGCGCTATTCTCGCAGTGGACTGGACTGCCGATGGCGGGGAGATTGAGGTTAGAATCTTGGTCTGGTGTATTAAGGGCTCTTTTTCTAAAATGGTTTTCCACTCTCCCTCCACGCAAATTCGGGTATACTTCCGAGTCCCTAAAACCATCGGCGTAATCGGAACATAATTGTGTATCCCGAACGGGTAGTAGATCTAATACGCGGTGTTGAAAAAAAACTCAACCTAGAATAAAAAATATATATATTTCCCCATTTTACCGCTGATAAAATAAAATAAATATTCACGTACATCAGTCAAAAATAGCTAATTGTACTATTTGTTTAGTTCCTAATCTAATTACTTGTTTGGGTTGTATGCATATGTATTAATTACACTAGTGTGTTAGGAATGAGTAAGGTTGAGTTTAGAAAAAGTCCACCCACATTTGCATGGTGCGAGGGAGGAAAACTATTTATCGAAAACCAATCCCGGTACACACGATCTGGATTATAAACCCGATCTTCCCATCATACGCAGTCCAAGATATTGAGAGAGTGACGCCTTTAACCATGCGGCCATCGAAACGGGTCTTTATCTGTGGATTTTACCACTGATATTTTTGAACTAAACCTCGCATTCACCTAAAATACACTCCACCCAAATATCAACACGAACCATCCGCAAATTTAACTGATTAAACCACCAACAGCTTTTTTATAAATTACCTGGCCACATTTGTTAGACACACACCGAGAAGGGGTACATACGATTACTCTTGATGTCGGAGATACCCCAATACACCTGGTAGCTGACAGAATCACGTTTACTGACGAGGTTAAATGGGTCACCGCGCCTAATGTGTCCCCTTGCATGTGTGTGTGTGTGTTCCGGATTGACATGTGTGTATCTTGTAGCTTAGCACGTGAGTACGTTGTTCTCGTACATTCAATCAAGGGGATGGTAATGGTGCTATCATCAATTACGTCATGCGGGCATGTGCATGGAATGTGGATCTATGTGTTTTACTGTCTTTGTGAGGCTTCAAAGTTAGGTGTGTACTTGCGCGTTTGACTTTGACCTGGTTGACTAAAGTTTACTATTCAACCACACAGTCCAAATTAAAAGGGAATTTTAGAAAATATATATTTTTTTTTTGCGTCCAACATTTATAGCGTTTTATCAGAGGATTAATATTATTTTTTTAGGTATTGATAATATTTATTAAAACTTATAGATGTGGATGGCGTGATTTAAATTGGTACAAAAATATTTTTAAAAAAATCATTTTATATTTAACGTGCACTTTCTGAATCGAGAATACGAGAATTTTTATAAGCGAAAGGGTCTACCAATTTTACTGGTATAGGTAATTTCCCATGCCTTCAAAGGTTCTTTTACATGTAAAATTTACAAGGGACCAACGGCTTTACTACCAATCAAAAAGAAGCTGTGCTACAGATTTTGTTACGGCTCACTAAGAAAAAATCAATCGACCCCGGACCACTAGTGTAAATTATTTAAAATTTGTTTTATGGTATTTTTAATCCTCAGAAAGGGTTTCTTTCCATCAAAATAAATCCGTACAAGTTCAGGTATTTCCTCCACAATATTTTCTACATAAGATTACTTTTTCGTTTTCTCCACATCTTATTACGCGTCCAGTCCACACACATTTAACTGAGATAGTTGTCTATGGATAAGGAAGGTAAAATTCAGATTAAATGTAACCACATTTGTGTAGAGAAATTCTTAGCAAATTTTATTTTAATCGTTTTATTGGAGTAAGGATTAATACGGTGCAGTTTTAAATGAAATGTATCCACATTTGTGTGAAGACAAATAAGAATCACCCTCAGTAAATCTGGCTGGGATTTGAAACCAGATATCTTCATCACCAGCTAACTAGAATAAATGAGCATGAAATGTAAATAGCTTTCCAAGTGGCGTGGGTTTAATCAGTAGTCCACATCCGTTAAATATTTAAGCATAATACATAATACACATACTACATGCTTAAAAAAACACAACATACATCTAGTACAAGGACAGTTTATTATCTACGAAATATCAACTATATAACAATAACACATTTTATTTTTAGTTAATGAGGTTTGGTTATTCACGCTCGTTAATTTCAAATTTAGAAGATAACTGCTTATCCATTGAACTACCGACGCCTCTAAAGCCTTTGTTGTAGATATACATATTTTAAAAGTACACACTGTAGGGCTTATATATTCTGTTTCTATATAAATGTATACATTTTTCTTGCGTTATCTCTTTAATGCTTCTCGTTTTTCATTCATTTTTCTCTCCTCGTTCTAACCAAAGTCAACCCTATCCCCTAACGCGACATATAAATCGAAACCGTCTTTTCACAAAGTTATCCCTCTCTACTTCGTTCATGTNCTTTATTGTTCCAACGAGGCTTGTGTAAGCTCGTTACACTTTTGAAATTTTATTTATTTAGCACCGCGTTTACTATCTGTTCAGGTTATACGCTTATGTACTAATTACCATATTGTTTTTAGGGATTAGAAAGGTTAGATTTAGTGTAAGTGTGCCCACATTTTCGTGAAGGGAGAGTGGTAAACCATTGTGGAAAAAACTTCAATACACTGACCAAGATTCAAACCTCTATTTCCCCGTCATCGGTAGATTAGTCTACTGCGAAAGTAGCACCTTAGGTCATGCGGCCACCCAAGAGGGTTTTTGACATTATAAACTATAAATGCCTAATCCTAATTCCTTTATTCGATTTAATTTTCACGCAAGTACAATATCAGTTGGGATTAGGTGGCCACATGGTCTAAGGCGTTGCACTCGTGTTAGACTAGGCTACCGATGTCAGGTTTATAGGGGCTCAAATCCTGGTCGAGTGCATTGAGGCTGGTTTTAATAAAAATTGTTTTACACTCTCCCTCCACGCTAATGGGGGTACACTTTCTCTAGATTCAACCTTTCTCATCTCTAACTAAAAGTGTAATTAGTACATATGCGTTTAGTCTGAATAGGTAGTAAGACGCGGTGCTAAAAAATAAACACCTGTTGGGTTTTATTTTGGGAGGGGAAAAAAATGTTTTTAATTGAGTTAAGTTAAATGTAATGAAAAATTGTTTTATTACAATTTTTTTTAAAGATAGTTTAATTAATTTTTGTGGTTGATTCACTGGTGGTCTCAGTGTCTAGGTCGTCAAGTTCGTACTAAATTGAAACTCGACCAGGTGTATTGAGGGTAGTTTCCTAGATATGATTTTATCATATATGAACGCTAATGTTAGTACACTTTCCCCAAACAACCCTCTACATTGCTACGTATAGATTAATTCGTTAAAAAATAAAATATGTGTTAAAACATAGAAAATATTTATTTGTTTAAACGTGAGTGTTTTTAACACAGCTAACGCGTTACAAATTAACTTAATAAAGTTATATCTGACGATAAACGCCCAACCCTACTGCCGGGGATTATATTAAAGATCAATTTTTTATAGGACGAGCCTATCCGACAGGAAAAAAAAACCTACTAGATCTAATTTACGTGGTCAAACCAGTCATTTGATCTGCATCTGTGACTTTTAATGTATATTATTCAAAAAACACTATGGCGTAAGCCCACGATCGAGCTCTACCGACCGAGCGGCCTCCGCCGTTAGCGGTGATAGTGGCAACATTTGTCGTTAGAGGGTGTCATGTGGTCAGCATAACGAATCCTCCAGCCAATAATCTCAGTTATCTAGACCGAAGCTGCTACTTCTTTATTAAAGTAGCTACTCATTGGTCCTCATGAGGTCTAGTTCAACCCCATTACAGACCCACTGCTTAGCAGATAAATTTTGGGATGAGCCGTGGATCAAACCCGGAATCTCTGGATCTGTAACCAGGAGCTCTAACAATTATATTATACATATAAAATAATAATACTTAAGGATTTAACTTAAAATAAAATTAGGTTTGTATATTTTAAAAGGCTCTTCCTATTAAACTTGAACTAGCTGGTTGGCTATAGTAAGAAACCGTAAACAAATACTATGTTTGATTTATCGTCAGATGTCGAACAATGGTTCCCTTAGATGTGTAGTCAGTTAGCTTCCTTTACCCCGTAATAGATACTATTTTAAATATAATAAAAGCTTAGTAACCAACTTGGACGAGTTTGTGTGTAATACAACATCTAGAAAGGGAATTAGTATACTACTGTATGTATTGGGTAAACGAGAAATAAGTAAACTCAAAGTATATTTTGGGTTCTCGGGAATAGGGGTAGGACTCACAAGAAAATGGGGTTGGTATTGGAACGCAGGATTGTCTTTTATACGCCACTAGTAGCCATCGTTTTAAATTGAATGAAAGCTATCCAATGTAGTGCTAAGTGCAAACAAGAATAAAGAGTAAAACATTTTTTTGTACAACATTTAGAAATTGAGTGCCACAAAAAAAAAGTATATGTCCAGAGTTGTATTTAAAAGTGTATTTATTGATGTCTTAAACGTTCAATTGGCTTACCCCCACAATATATGAGCACATTACCACGACATAAATTAGTGGGCATTCCTTAAATCTTCAACTTACTAATTATTTTCTCTTAAAATATATATTTTATGGCGAAGGAGAAATTTTGGTGGCGCTAAAGCCTTTTAAAGTTATTTTAAATATATAATTCAACATTTTCATCCAATTAACAACTGAATTTACTTAAGGTATTACCAACGTTTTAAAAAATAAACTTTATCCGTATTTAATACTCTTGTTTGACCAAAAGTTTCTAGTTTATCGCAGACATGCAGCTTTCATAAAATGAACGAAATTTTAAAAAAAGTTTTAAAAACTGTTGGCTAAACTTGTATTAAGGTTTAAATATTATTTGTTTGGTCAGGTTGAACCAAGCCTGAGAGAAATATTTATGTGAGGCAACATTGTGTCAAATTCATGTAAAATATAGTATTTGTATGGCAAAAATATGGAATGAATGATGGTTTAGATAACATAAACTTAGTTTCACGGTCAACATTGATACTTTTAATCTTATTATTAATATTAATATTGCTAGATACTCTGTCTTAAGACACCCATTCCTTTTTTAAGTGAACTTTGACCACCAATGCACCCTGTCCTCTGCCTCCTCCTTCAGCTCCAAGAATTTTCTTCTTTCCTTTATTTCATCCAATTTTTGAATCCTCCTTAATCCAAAGCTTCTCTTTTACTCAAACTTGCCTTTTATGACGTCGTGTGGAATACAGTTCCTTCTAAAGATGTGTCCGATCCAGTTTGCTTTGTACCGAAGAATCGCATCCAAAATGGTTTTCTATTCCCACCCACTCTTTTAGGAGCTTCTTTATTTGTCACCCTGTCTGCCCACCCGATCTTCTCAAGTCTTCACCAACATCAAATTTCAAAGTTCTCCAAATAGTTTCCCACTCTCCTTCCATGAAAATGTGGGTACACTTTCTCCTCTAAATTCAACCTTCCATAGCATATTAGTGTAATTAGTACATAGGCGTATAACTAAAACTGGTAGTAAGATGTGCTAAAATAAGTTTGACAGACATTCAAGAACTGTTGAGGTCATCATGTGAAGAAAATTAAACTCTTTTTCTACTGAAGATTTTTTTGATTTATTTTGGCCCCCCAAAAAATGCTTTAAAAACTGCTCGCGTTTCTTACACGCCCACCTAGTCCTTATACGATTAGTGTAAACATGTGAATATCCTGGACTGGTAGTAAGACTCAATTTTTAGAAATGTTGAAAACAGTTTTTTTCAAAGGCTTTGCTTGAAATAAAATAATAGTAATTTTAAAACTAAATTATATATTAGATGGTTAGTTTGACTCAATCAATAGGACGTAATTACAGGCCCATATCTTTGTTACATTATATCAACCAACACTTTTTTTCCCCTCTCACACCATTTCACTGTTAGATGTGGTATGGTTAGAATTTAATTAGTGGTTTTGGGGGTTAACAAGAGAAGCGAGGCCCAAAGCTTGAAACCTCTAAAGCACACACATTTGGCAAACACGCGTTTCAACCAAGCTTTACATGGCAGGATGCTACTGTAAAATAAAACTGTACTGGTGGTATGTGCGGGAGGTAAAACCACGTGATGGTGGTGGAGGAGGGGAGGATGTTTGGGTGTGTAGGCCTACTACGGGATTTTAAAAAAAATATACCGTAGCTGCGTAGCCCCGTAGAATCTTTATGGTATTATTTTCTTTTTTTTCTCTGGCTGGATATTTCATTTTACACAGAGCCTTACTACCCTCATTTTTAGTCTAATGTGTTATGGGGAAGACAAAATAGAGCTTAAAATAAATGTACTTGTATCTGTATGACAGGAGCCCATTTAGGAGAGGGGGGGGTGAATAACTCTGGTACACCCGACCGAGAATTAAAACTCGACTTGTCATTCGACAAATAAAACTAGATGATCTTGGCGTTTAGTCCTAATGTCAATTAATGCGGTTAAAATCGAAAGAAAAATGTAGATTCCTAAAAACCACGAGTGAGATTTCTGAAAGAGATTTTTTTCAAAAAGAGTTAAATTTAAACTTTATTTTAACTAAATTCAACATATTGTGAATGTGGGGAATTCCATGCCACCACCGTGGTTCGGATTCCACGTTAAACTGTAGGTCCTCCATTTAATTCTCACAATCACCCTACCATTACACATTAGCGTAAGTGCGTACAACCCGAACGGGTAGTAAGACGTGGTGCTAATAGTAATAATAATAATAACTAAATTCAACCAGCTTAGGCGGCCGTATGCCCTAGGGTAAGGCGAGAGTGCAGGCTGATTCCGTCTCCTAGAACAGGTAAGAAAATGAATCTGTGTTGTGCATTTGGAATGGTCATAGTGGCGGCAGGCAAGTGAATGCGCGCGCAGAGGACTGAGATAGATAGTTTACCGGAATAAATATTATATAACGGATTCCGATTCATTTTGGTATCTGCGTGCATGTGGTGGTGTTGTTTTAACTGTTTGTTTAAACCCGCTGATTTTGTATACATTTTTGATGGATAAAGAAACACTTATTACGAAAGTTTTTCTAAAACCTCAAATTTGGAACAAGATACTGAAGTCATACTCAAACCACGATGTAGTTGATTAGTGAGATCGCAGAAGATATACCAAACTCAAATCTCAACAAATTAATTTCATGGACTGATATTCTCTCTGGTTTTAATTTTAAATGAACATTTTCTGAAGCAATTAACCTCTACTGGACAACTCCATGATTGCGACTGACCTGCAGTCCTCCACTCTGACCATCTGCTTCCCATCTGTCTTCCGACACACACGCGCTGGATTTCGGAATCGGAATCAGCCTGCACTGTGGCTGTACCATAAATACTATTTTGGAAATTTTATTTTGTGATGGTTTTTGTTTAAATAAAGAAAATATATCAGTAACAACATTAATTTTAATTTCATATATATCTAAATGTTTTATTTTAAGATCATTCATTATTATTATTATTCTGTATAAAAAAATTGTATCACCCCGTCTTAGGGCCGGTTCAGGTTATACTCAAATATAATAATTACTTTAATGGGCTAGGGATAAGGAAGGAAGCATTTTAGAAGTAATGTACTCCGCATTTGCGTGGATGGAGATTGGAAGAAAATTTTAGGAAAAACCGCCCTCAATAGACCCGACCAGGATTCAAACTCCAATCTCTGAATCATTATCAAGCCAGTTTATCAAGAGAGTAAAGACTTAAGCTGTTCATCTACTGAAAACGTGTTTATTTGTAATTCCGTAATAATATTAACTTCTGAGATTCAATAAATGTTTAGATAACTAGGGCCTATATATAAATTGAGCTAAACATTATTACTTCAGAAATATTTTTTACCTTCGCTAGACACATTAGAGAGAAAGTATTGTCATCGTCAAAAAAAATCGTAATCGGCTGATTGTCCTGAGGATGGTTTTCGTAAATCGTTTCACACCCTCCATTAACGCAAATGCAGGTATTTTCGCTCTAAGTTACATCTTTCTTATCCTAAACTAATAGTAATTAATATTATACGCATATATTCCGAATGAGTAGTGATTAGCTGTGATAAGACAAATCATTAACTTTTCAGCACCGGTAGAAGAAAGAATTAAGCTGAGTAATGAAACGTTTGCCCTAAAATTTATCTTGGTTGATGATCATATAAATACACGAAACGTGTGCGATAAACACATTTCATTCTTTACGTCAAGTTATTCACATTGAGTTGGTTTTAAAACTCACAGATTCGTATTAGATTATTAGCTTGAGATTATAAAATATGATTAAATTCAACAGTTTCTTATCTACAGTAGAATTTTGGTCATAAGAACCTTTTAGAAAGTACATATTTTTTTTGCAGATAACGATAATATCAAAAGTGGCAGCTAGGATCACATACGATTTGATTTCATGCAATTATATGCCAAGTAATTATTTATTTATTACGTGCATTTTCTGATCCAACTGATTATACCAGCAAACGACGTATGAGCTAACTTAAATCTAACACAGACGCAACATCCAGCACCCGGCATCACTGTGGAAGGGGGAACCAACATTTCATCAACGATCAATGCTTCGGCCATGTCAGGTATCGAACCCGGGAGCATTATCCCAATGGAAAACACGCCACCGACACAGCTAAGGTGTCGAACTAGAGCAAGTGATTTTAATAAGTGTCAGATAAGGTTATTTCCAAAGAATTTGAACTGTAAATACTACACTACACCACCCGTCAAACTAATGAACGCTTTATTTTTCAAGCATGAACAAGACTTCAGAGACTCAAGAGTTCAATGTTCTTATCCATCCATCATTTATTAAATGAATACACCCACTATGCATACATCCCGTCATTTGTGAATTTCCATATTTACAACAGCTACAAGGCTGTGATTAAAACCTACAAAGAAATAAACCCCTAAAAATGTTGAATGTTTGACATCCTTACAGTTAATTGAGAATACGTTCTACTATTCAAAAGTCATTTATTTTGTAATGGGAAACTCTTTTGTTCTTGAATTCACGTTTTTAGGCTCCTTCTGTCAATCTGTATAATGACTCCACTTACCAGTTTCTCCTCCCTACGCCCTCTTTTTCCCCCGAACTACCATGGAGGGGAGGGGAGGGGAGGGGATCAAACGACAGTTTGATTTAAATAGAGAGGCATATAATAAAGAGAAATAAAGAGAGTGATAGAAAGAGAAACTTCTAAGAACAGAGAAATTAGAGGGAAAAGAGAAATCACATTAGTAAAGAGAAAGTTAAATCGATGGGGAAAAAAACATTTAATTAATGATGATCCTCTCTAACCAATTGAGTGCAATCAAAGTCTAGTTCAGCTCTTTTTTTCTTCTTCACATTATCAACAACACAATTAAGAGTTCATCCCGGTATCAACAGTATTCATCAGTGTCACTTTGATAACATTTGTTTCACTTTTCCATTTCAAATCGAATATTGGTATGAACAAAACAAGAAAAGGTGTAAAGCTAAGTGAATAATCTGAATATTAAAAAAAAAGAGAGAGAAAATTTTTTGTTGGTCACGTATATAACCCATTTCCATCGCAGTGCTTTTTTCACTCCCGTAAATATTCTGATGGGCTTCCTATTTTCTTTTGTTGAAATGACACACATGATGAATTATTCCAGAAATAATGACTGAAGACTTCCATGTATGGGGCCTTTTATTTTTTCATGATCATAAATTTTAAATGAAATACAATTTTATTTATGGAATTAAGTTTTACTTTTCCACCGACAGTATTTATATTTTAATTTTACACAAATTTTCAAATTATTTGGCAAAAATTATATTTTTTATTACTTGACAGATTGCTATAAAATTTATTTTGGTTTGGATGTGTATATTTATATATTAATGTTATGTGTAAACTTATATATATATATATATATATCAATGTGTGTTATGTGTAAATTGGTATATATATATATATATATATATATACAGTAAACACACATTCACGCAATTCTCTTCATATTGGGGTCCCGTTACAAAACAAGCAGGTAATGTAAAACAACTAACGTCGATTGAGTTTTAAGTTTCCGCAATTGATGGCACAGTCATCTGAAGTAAGGATACACGTTATTGATTTAAGTCAAGGTAATGAAAAACACAGTATGCCGAATTATTGATTTTTTTTCTTTCTAAAATCACATTTTCCGTTCATACTTTGGATAACTGCTTGAAACAGGACACCCTGTCTTTCTAAACAGGTATAAGATATATTCCGCACACATATAAACATGCCGTGCAGGTATCGGCGAATGTATAAGCAGAGTAATATTTAGTGTTTTTCTAAGCACCAAGTCTAACCGCCCATTTGATTTAATAAGCCTATTTACCAATTAAATTGATGGCTTTAGAGTTGAGGAAGTATTTGAGTACAGAGAGAATGGAAATCCATTTTGGAATAAAACCACCTTTATTATACCCTACAAGAATTATAACGCAGATCTCCCCGTCATCAACAGTCTAGTCTATTGTGAGATTGATGCCTCAGACAATGTGGTCACCGAGGCAGGTGAAGCTTAGTTGCGGCCTTATAATCCACAAAGAGAGAAGGAATTGATAATAATAACTATTTCAATTTCCTTTTATTAAAGTGTTAGCCAACAGCCAATAGGTTGACCTGGTGGTCTAGGGGTAATGTGTCGGACCTCTGTGCTGGAGGTCCGGGTTTCATTCCTCGGTCCCAACAAAGATGTATCTGATTGGCAAACCCTTCCTTCACCTCTGACAAGACGTGTATTAATCACAACTTGTGAATATGTGGAATGCCAGGCCTTCACCGTGGTTCGGATCCCACGTTAAACTGTAGGTCTTCCATTTCATCTCGCTATCATCCTACCATTTGCACATTAGCGTAAGTGCGAGTAACCCGAACGGGTAGTAAGACGCGGTGCTAATAATAATAATAACATTCAATAACTCTTAACAGAACAGCACTGAAACAATACAAAAACACGTATGGCTTATAAAAGTGACCTACGTTATCTTGGTGTACAAGTGATAACGATATAACTAATAATAACAAATAAGGAGAACGTTAGAACAGATGAATCAATAGTAATAATAATTATTTAGTAAAGAGTACACAATAAAACAAATGAAATTACTTAATGATATGGGTGAACATGGATAAATCTCTAATTTTGGTTTTAATCTAGTGATAAAAACCCTATTCTGGAATAAGTTAGCATTGCTTAAGGTGGGATGAAAGACCAGAAAAGTTAAAATTTTGCTCCAGCACAAATATAAATTAATTTTCTTCGCATGGTGAGCTAAAAATTTATTGAATTTTTCAAGGGTGTTCTGAAATTTAGCTAAAACTTTTCCTCTTCACTTAGGTTTTTTTTTAAAAAGATAATGCCACTATGCTCATGACAGATATTCAAAAACTGTTGATATAGCAATGTTAAGAAAATTAAACTCTAATGTTTGTACTGAAGCAATATTTGATATATTTTTACCAAAAAAAAGTTTTGCCATAGAAACTGCAAAAACATTGGCCTTTTCTCACGTTACCCTCCTCGGTTGCGTAGTTAGCTAATGCGCAAGTTTCGTGTTGAGCTAGACTGCCGAGGATGGGGAGATTGAGGTTCAAATCTCGCTTGGGTGAACTTGGGGGTGGTTTTCCACTCTCCCTCCACACAAATGCAGGTTCACTTCCTCTAAATTTAACCTTCCCAGTTCCTAACCCATTATAGTAATTAGTACTTAAAGCGTATAGCCCGAACGGGTAGTAATGCGTGGTGCTAAGTATTATTAGTATTATTTTCTCGCGTTCTCTTCCTTCCCACCTTAAACAAGAGGACTGAGTTTGTAAAAGCTACTAATGGAAAAATAATGCCCACATTATCATGCGCAGATTGACTGGAAATTATACTATTAAATATATTACAAACAAAATGGGCATACAAATTAAATCTTAGTTCGAAGGCAGCTTGTAGAAGCCCCAAGAGGTTTCAAATTCTATCATAAACTGTTCAAAATTAATTTATCATAGCAAACAGCAACCAATTTACGTTGAACGCTTTCCGTTTTGAGAGTCAATTAAGGTGATTGAATTGCACGCCACGCTAGCATATTAGATATTTGAACTGACCAAATCAAAATACAAACTTTAAATTAGTCTTACTTTATATAATGAAGAGATGATAAACTTAATAAGGCCAAGTAATATGAGAGAATGAGAAGCTTTTTGATAAACATGATGGTGGCAGTAGAGCTTTTAACCTAAGATAACACCTAGGCCATTAATATAGATGAATATATAGATAAAATAGATATCAAGTTTATAAGTGAAAAAATAGGGGTGGTTTTACTGCTGAAAGCTATAGACTTAGTTTGAGATTTACAGTTTGAGATTCAATTTTCAATAGACCATCGTAAAATATCATTTGAGTCGATTTGTAGTACAAAATCAGCAAGTGAATTGATGATTTTGAAAAATTTAAAATCATCAACAAACCATACAATTTTCAATAATAATTTCAATTTCTTTTATTATAGTGCTGGTCAACAGTTGTAAGACCTATAACAAGCCAGCACTTAAAAGTACACAAGTACCTTATAAATGCATATTAATAACTAGACCCTTCCCCCTCTCACCCCGCATTATTATTTTCAACACACATATTGAAGAATCACCATAGACTCTACCATAAAATATGAGTGACTATTGACATTCTTATGAGGAATAAATTAAATTTTCAAAATAAAATATAGCCTATGTTACTCGCTGAAAATGTAGCTTTATATTGGTGAAAGAATTTTTTAAATCGGTCCATTAGTTTTTGAGTTTATCCATTACAAACAAAAAAACAAAACTTTCCTCTTTATAATATTATTAGTATAGATTACACAAGAAATTAAGCTAAACAATAATAGCTAAATAATTTTATATACTGTTGAATGGTTATCAAAAAATATTAAATATTGAGAAGAATAAAAAATAGCATTAATAAAAAATAACTAAAGTGTAGTAAAGCATACATATTTAAATAAATCAGAATATTCCAACTTTAAATATTAGAAGTAGAACCTCTACAGGATAAATGATTGATATGGGAGATTTTTAAATAACTATCTGAATTTGGCCTTTCTTTTATTTTAGAAGTCGAATTTGACAATTCTATGACTGGCGCTATGGATACAACGGCCCATAGGACTCACCTTATAAGAGCTATTGAGGAAAAATAATTTTGGATTACGAAAAGCCCGAGATGGGATATGAACGCCTACATGATCAAGGGCAAATTTGCAAGAGATTATACTATTGAAAATATTTAAAACAAAAAGGGCATCACAATAAAGTCCACATGAGAAGAGAGTTTGAAACCCTAAGAGGCTTCGAAATCTTTAATAATAATATTAATCCTGTTAGTAAAGTATTTTTCAAAGCACATATCGACAAATTTTCTTTGAATAATAATAACAAATAGTAATATTTTTAACACCGTGTTTTATTACCCATTCGGGTTGCACGCCTATATACTAATTACACTAAGGTGATAAGGGTTAGGAAGGCTGCATTTAGAGAAAGTGTACCCGAATTTGCGTAAAGAGAGAGGGTGTAAATCTCTTTAAGAAAAAACACCCTCAGTATACACGACCGGGATCAAACGGCGATCTCTCTATCTTAAGCACTCTAGTCTAGTACGAAATTATCGCCTTAGCCCATGTGGCCACCAAAGTGAGTGATATAATAATAGTATATTAATAATATGATACAAATCATGTATATCTGTATACATAGACACCACATATGTATACATATATAAGAATAAGCACTTGTGCATGAAGATTATTATTCATATAAATAGGGAAGCTACTCAATTTGAATTCGTTCCAGTATATATATACGTCCAGCACGTGATGTGACTTGAAAACTTTGCAATACTCTGGATTTGAAAAAAGAACTATTCGTCAATTTCAGGGACGATTCAATGGTTTAATTCAAACCGCATACAAAGACCTTATTAAGGTAGGTGCAGTGACTCTTTTCGAACAAGGATCGATTCATAGAAGAGAAACGTGGATTTCCCTTTTATTCCTTAGTGATGAATGACTGTCTACGTTCTGAAACTAAATTTATACGAGTAGTTTTCATCTGCATGGGGTCACCTTTATTTATGAAGAGAGATTGCTTGGTGGCTGCAACCATTTCTTATGGGTATGTTTATTTGGGGGCGGAGGGGGGGTATTCGCATCTTACTACCCATCTGTAATACCCGCATAGTTATAGATGACAGGGTAGCATAATAAAGATGTACTGTTATGAAAAATTTAACCGCATTTTTGTGTAGGTAATTAGTAATCCATTTAGGAATGAGAAAACACCTCAGTATACCTAGTCAGAGTCCAAACCCTGATCTCTTTCTCACCAATAAACAATCTAATACAATTCAGAAGCCTTTCTTCTTTTTCTCTACGGTATGATTGTTGAAAAGCACTAAAATAATTTGATCGAAAATTTAAATAATTATAACTATGTATGAATGTTATTTTGTAATTTCCATCAATTGTAAAACCATCAGATAAACTATGTTTGGTAATGAGGCAAAAAAAATATAAATATTTAATTTATTGGTGGTTTTAACTTGAGCTATTAGTGTCGGTGGTTAACTCCAAAATCACCCCTAAATCACCTTATTTACCTCTACGTGAATACTAAAAATCGTCCTGCTATGGATTAGAGACAATATATCTCTTGTTCGGTTGGTAATCGCCTGAATATTAACACCTTAAACGTTCTTAAGCCCATTAAAGGTCTCTAATTCGTTTTAAAAAAACTAACATTTACCATAGCACTCAGATTCCTAAGTTACACAAAAACAAACTATTTTGTGGATTTTCTTTCCACATTTTTTAACGTCTCTTATCACCCTTATGGGCCACCAGATTGGGCTCTAGCCCTGTGCTTAGTCATTGGCAGCCAGTATATTGCGAGAGTAGCGCCTTATACCATGCGGCCAACGATGTGGGTAACTTAACGTTACTAACGCCTTTAATTGTTCTTAAAATGACCCCCAAATAATTCTTAACTTATTTAAGTATAATAAATATTTGGCCTATCCTCCACCTCTCGGGATTCGAACCAATAAAGCATCCTAGAGGTCTTCGAGTGTCATTTGAAGCTATTAACGATCTTACTCACTGCCGTGGCTTTAAAGGGAGTAGAAGTAAAAAATAAAGTTAAGTAACTCTAAACTTCTTCGTGGTATTTACATCATTTAGAGGCAGTCATACTTCCTAAACTGGCGGCGACTTGCCTCCAACTGCCTTCTTGATTGTACCGTCAAGTGGTCGGAAAACACAGGGGGTCGAGAGATGGAGTAGGGACTGTCCAGAACTTTACTTTTACCAACTGAGCAACCGAGGACCCGTCGGAACAATGTGCTAAAACGTACTAACTACACTTAATTTCCCATAGAAAGCGTCTCTTAGAAAATACAAATATGTTTTTTTACTACCAACATTTATAACAACTCTTAGTGTTATTTTATAGTTATTGATAATATAACGAAAGTGACCACTGACCTGACGTATGAAGGCGTGAAAAAAAATATATATATATATATATTTTAGCACGCCAATGTGTTAAGAATGAGAAAGGTAGAATTTATAGAAAGCGTTCCCGCATTTTTGTAGAGAGAGTGTGTAAAATAATTTTGGAAAAACACCCTTAGTACATCCAAAAGGGGTTTGAGCCCTGAAACTCTCGTTCTCTGCAGTCTATTTTATTGTTAGTTTGACACAATATGGCTACCAAAGTAGGCTACATGAAGATATACAGATATACAGATATACACACACATACACACATACATACGCACATACATGCATACAGATATACACACATAAATATACACACATACATACGAACATACATAGATACACACATACATACGAACATACATACATACATACATACATACACATACACATACATACACACACATTAACTTTTTTAGCTGTATCTAAATGTAAAAAACTGTATAGAATAATTTAGATAGGAAGAGCCTTATCTGACAGCTAGAAAAATTACTTAACCTTATGTATGAATACAGAAAATAATATTATGTTGTCTGCAGCAGTTACTTTTGGTAGATATTGTCAATAACTATAAAATATTAGCCTACTACAGTAATAGTATAGAAATATTTTAGCAATGTTGGCTGCAAAAAAACCCCACCATATTTGTATATATTTTGTATCATTGTGTCCTACCACCAGTTCAGGCCATACGTAAATGTAATAGTTATTCAAATGTGTTTGGTATAATTAAGGTCAAATTTAGAGAAAGTGTACTCACATTTGCATTGGGGAGAGTGGAAAACAGTTTAATTAAGACCACCTTCACTGCACCCTACCGGGATTTGAACCCTTTATCTCCCCTTCTTTAGCATTCTAGTCTGTTTAAAGAGTGATGCCGTAAATTATACAGCCACTGAAGTGTATAGTAAACAAATTATTATATTTGTTTATATGTCTTTTCTACCAAAATATTGCTACACTAAACTTATAAATAATACATTATATATAAGGCGTAGAAAAAACCAATTGGAATTGATTCACACGCTTTTTTGAGTCAAACAAATAATTCAAGAAATAATAAGATTAGTTCTCTCAATGTATTATTTTATTGGATTATTTAAAGTGACATTTTCGATCTTTTTTTTTATTTGAGACTTGTTTGTGCATTTTTTGAACCAGCTTATTAAAACTAGATTATTCCATAAATAACACAACGCCCACTGCCATAGCCGTTAATCCATCATCATGAAAAAAGCTCTAATTTCATCGATGTTAATTTTTTTCAGCCATTCTAAGAATCGAAACCAAAATCCTTGGTGAAGATTGCATACATGCAAACAAATCACATAAGGTTGTTGGACTAGATCACACAAATTAAATCAGTACACGACTTGCATGCTAAATTTACCTAGAATGGTAAGCATACACATTCGGTCCTAGATATTTAGCTACGAACAGAATAGCAGGATCAACCTTAATACAAATAGTAAATGGCTCCACCACAGTGGCGTGTATTGAAGTGTTTCAAGGGTATGAATACCTTGTTAAAACTGTAGGTACCTGTTATGTTCTCACCCAGTCAGCTCCTATTTGATTAATAATGCATAGGCTATGCATTATATATCCCAATTGGGAATAGATTTTATTTTATATATGAATGTTCTATTATTATTAGTAGTAGTAGTAGTAGTACCGCGTCTAACTACCCGTTCGGGTTATACGCACTTACGCTAATGTGTAATGGTAGGGTGATTGTGATATGAAATGAAGGACCTACAGTTTAACGTTACAGTTTAACGTGGAATCCGAACCACGGTGGAGGCCTGGCATTCCCCACATTCACAAGATGTATTGTCGGAGGTGAAGGAAGGGTTAGGAAATCAGATAAATCTGTGCCGCCAGCCGCCAGCATAGAAGTCTGACACCTTACCCCTAGACCACCAGGTCACCAATGTTCTATTGAGTGATAAGAACAATTCTCAGATACATTTTCTACTAACACCGATTTCCTTGGCAAGACTGTACGATATGCCAATGAATTCATCAACAACCTTTCCCCCCATCACCCAGAATTTAACCATGACTTGTAACTACTCCGTCACAGGGATAGCTCTCTGTACTATAATTATATTATATCATTACGAAAGAGACAAGTATTGTTTTTGATACAGTCACCCATTTCAGTGGCCACATAGTATAAGGCATCACTCTCACGATATATTAGACTGCCGATAACACGGAGATCAGGGTTCGAATCTTGGTCGGGTGTACTGAGGGTGATTTTCCCCCCCAAATGGTTTTCCACTCTCTCTTCCTGAAAATGTGGGTACACTTTACATTCACCAACCCTCCTCCCTAACTCATTGGTGTGATTAGTACATATCCGTATAACCTGAACAGGTAGTAAGACGCGGTGATAAAACAAGTATATATCTCTTAGACCTCATCGATTGTAGTTAGAGCGTTTTATCACGATACGGAAAGAGGGAATACCAAGAGAAACTTCTTTCAACTTCATTAATACTGCCTAAAGTCACTCTGCTGGATAGTCGGAAACTTCTAGAGCATTACGTGTAGACTGACTTAGTTCCCCTTTTAGAAGACCAGTTTAGGGGTGTGTTTGGGGGAGGGTTAAGGGGGGCTAGGACCCAAGTGGCCTGACGTTAAGACTCTCTTCATTTACTTGAGCCTCTCTTGGTACGCTATTGATTTACGTAGAAATACCCTTTTTTTCAAAGTTAAAAAAATTACTAAAAAAATAAATATGTATATATATTTACACACCAGGCCGTGTGATTTACTGGAGTTTTCACTCTTGATATATATTATCAATACCTTTAAAATAACATTAACGACGTTGCCTACATGGTGATTTTGAAGCTATTTCGTGAAGCGGGTTGCATCTTGACGCCTCTAAGAAGTCTAAGCACTAACACACTTAGACGCCAATGTACAAAATAGAAAGAGAGGGAAGAAAATGAGAAGTTCGCCCCTAAAGGGCTCTTGTCTATGTGCTGATAACCCATTCCCGCTTCTTCTAACGAGTTTACATAGACACTTTAATATTTGCGCCTTGAAAACCTTTACCTGCTTTTTAATTTTACTTTTTTCTTGTTTCCTTTTATAGATAGACATATGCTACCACGAGCATTTTTAATTTATATCCTAGCAGTAAGAGACTTAGAGACTATTCTCGTGACCAAACCAGATAGCCTAGGTTATAGAGGATTTATAAAAAATAAATTTACAAAAAAAAAATACTTAAAAATAAAAATAAAAATAATTTTGTAACACTGTAGAAATATTTTCAGAATTGTTTGAGAATTTGTTATCAATATTATTATTATTATTGGCACCACGCCTTACTACCCGTTCGGGTTATAAGCACTTATGCTAATGTGTAATGGGTAGGGTGATTGTGAGATGAAATGGAGGACCTACAGCTTAACGTGGAATCCGAACCATGGTGGAGGCCTGGCATTCACCCCATTCATAAGTTGTGATTAGAGAATTTATGGTTGTGTATCTTTAAAAGTCTCTTGAGTAAAACGTAAATTCACTAACATGGGAAATCCTATCTTGACCGGTCATGACGTCATAGGTAGGCAACGTACTTAATAATACTTGTATGGTAAAATATCAATTTTGACCCCGAAAAAAAGTGTACTTTTTAGAATTATCTTCCTGTTAAGATTTGTTGCAGGGCACTACTGAGGGCATAAGCAAATGCATAGGATTGGGGTGGAAGCTGAGTGGGTACAGACCCAACCTATACCTACAGAAGGGCCTTTCGGGTTGCTGTTGGGACATTTCTTTAAAAGGCATCTGCAATCACTTGGCACTTCTAAACATACTTTAAAATATTCTTATGGCAAGGTGGTTGGGGTTTAAAAGGAGTTATAAACCCACTTTCTACGCTTTTTAAAGAGTTATTAACAATTAATATTGTTTGGTATACTTCCACAATACCTGGGTTAGCAGTGAATTGGACTCTTATAAAATGTAAAGCGTCTGCTACGACAATTTTGTTTTGAAAGATTTACTTTACTTAGGATCTAATTAGTTTAGTGTAAAATATGAAAAATTAGGTGCCCCTAAAATATGGAACATTTTGTATCCTCTAAAATATAGTCAATTCTAGGTTTTAAAAAGTTAAAATCTCCACGAGCCACCTCTAGTGGAACTTCTCCTAAAATACACTTCTGGATATAATTGGACAAAACTATTAAAAAGATGTATAGATCAGTTGGAATGCTTACCTATTTTTGGAAGGTCAATGTCCAAACCTGATATGAGCATGGTTTTACTTTACCAAGATGATTCTGGGTAAGTTGTGACATTACCCCCTTATCCTCTCCTTAAATTAAGTAGTATAAATTTATATTAACCATTAGGTGCACTAGACTTTAGGAATTTCAAATATATATATATATATATATGGTCTTGGATAAAAGTGATCACCTCAGGACCCTATGCTCGTGGGTTCAAACCCAACCCGGGTGGACGGACTTTTACTGATTATTAAAAATTCGTAGCACAACTTCCTTTACAGTGGAAATAGAGCCGTCAGTCCCCCAACTTGATTGTGGCATGTAAAAGAACCCTGGAAGTTATGGGAAAATCTTTCCAGCAAAATTGGTAGGCCCTTTAACGCTCACTCATAGAAATTCAGTGTGTAAGTTTACGGAGAATCAATGACCACATTTACTGAACTCCCCTAGTATATGGGATGTATACCAGATGGTGCAGGTAGCACTAACCAGCCGACGGCTTGAGTGCATGTCCAGATCTGGATGGATATAAATCAAACCAATTTGTTGACTTAAAAGAACAAACAGAAATCATTAACAAAATGTCGTGTCCGAAGTGAATAAACTCGGTATAAAATAATCAAGGTAATATATTATTCAGTTGATTTTTTATTTATAATTACATTTATTTTGAAAAAATTAAGCAAGAAGGCGCGAAAATAATATAATGTTTTTTTCCTACTTGTTTTACTACCCCTATGAGTTAAACATATTTGATCATTACACTTACTTACAAGATTAAGGATGAAGATGGCGGGAGAGTGTGAAATATTTTTTTTTAAATCTACTGTCATCACACCCTGCCAAGATTCGAACTACAATCTCTTAGCCACTCGCAAAACGGACTAGACTAGCTTGACGTTTATTCTTCATTCGTACCGATTACAATCGAACCATCTTATATTTATTACGAAATTTAATAAATCACAGCTTCTTATATAAGAGAGTTGTATTATAAACTACAATAATTGAACCATTATATTATTACAATAGTTGAGAGTGACTAGTTTGGTTAAAGTTTGTTTATATTCATATTTTTCAATGATATATATATATACATATATTGGACACACTTTTTATATACTGTGAGTTATTCCAATCTGAATAACAAATTTTAAACAAATATTGTTTAGTGGAATTGTGCCAATTGTTTTGAGTGTAGACAGCAACTATACTTTATTTTACTACTGTATTTCATCCCCAAATATACCTGTAAAACTTTTTTAAATCATATGTATCAGATACAATAATTATTTAAAAGGATTTCAATTACATACGCATTTTAATCACTAATTTAAACAAACCAAAAATATATTGCTTACTAAGAGCAAATTATAACGAATCCCCTTTGTGAATCAAATAACACACATAATATTCATGGATTATTATAAGGTTCATAATGAAAGGAATTTTTGTCCTGCCTTTTGAACATTGAAACTCAGCCGAAATTATTACTTTGATGGTATTTTCCTTTTGAAATCTTGACTTCTCAAAGACTTGTCTTTAACCGAAAGAAAGAGACTGCTTTTCAGTTTCAGATTTAATTTTTTTTTTTTTTAAAAAGGCAGTATAAGCAGATCATTGATTATACTTACGTTCGCTTTTTTTTTAAAGTGAAAGTTTTTTTATAAAAGCTTTTTCCTTGCCCCATTTCTTATCAAGAATTCAATGAATAAATGATCTTAAAAACCACATAGATCAACAATCACCTTGGTGTTATATTTTAGGTTTATACATCAGCAACCTTTTACATTTTCAACCCTAAAGTAAAACACTGGTTTAATAATAATAATAATAATAATAATAATAATAAAACGAAAGTTTTCTGAGCGTGAAATATAGCCATTTATAGCTTCTTCGAAATTATCTTGAAGGTGGGGATTTTTCCTTATGCTTTAAAAGTTTACTAATACATCATAAAAACAGATCAATAAAATAAAAAATTCACACCCTCCTTCGGTGATTGTATTAGGTGTCATTCTTGCAATAAATTGGTTTGTAGGTTACGAGGATATCGGGGATAGAATGCTTGTCGGGTGAACTCTGAGTGCCTTTTCTTAAAGGGTTTACCTCTCTTCCTCCACAAAGATGTGGGTAGATTCCCTCTAGATTTTACCTTCCTCATTCCTACCCAATTTTTCTATATATATAAAATAACGAGTCTTCTACCCTAGAGTTTGTCCTTATGTGCTTCCCAACCAAATGGATCTGGGCATGCATTCGGCCCTTCGGCCAGCTAGTTCTTCCCGCGCCATCCGGGAGAAATCACATGTCCTAGAGAAGTTCTGAAAAGGCTGTAGTTTCCCGGTTTTTTCCACACTGGATTCCTATGACCAAGAAAGAAAGAGCCCATCAATTTTGCCGGGAAAGCTTTATTTCACATTACTTCTAGGGTTATTTTACATTCCACAATTGACATAGAACCGATGGCTTTACTTACTCTCCAAATGAAGTTGTGCAACGGATTTTCATAGCTAAAAAAATTATATCCGTTGATCTCGGTCTGGTTCGAACTCACGAACATCGGGTCTTGAAGTGAGTATTTTACCCCAAGATCACCGAGGCTCACAGTGTAAATATCCGGGTAGTAATTCGCTATGAATGCACCAAAAATGCATTGACAAAGAGAATTTGGTTTATGGTAGAGAGCTTTACCTTGTCTCGGAAGGCCTGTACTCATAATTTTTTTCAAGAAAACGTTTGTAAAGTTACTTAAAACCTACCTAGACGTATTACCCCCCTTCCCCCCCATATGCCACAAGCGTTTGTACGGATAAAAGCATTCATCGTCTTCTGAGATTGGGCCACCATGTAGGTGCAGCTTCTTCGTCCCAGTGGGGTGTTGCGATGAATATGATAATGATCGTGTGGGGCCAGTAGAATCTTAGACCTAACTTAAGCCTAATTAACCAGATCATGGAAATCATAGTAAAAAAAATCCCCTTCTATAAAAGACCAAAAGTATCACCAGGACCTTTAGATTGGTAGCCAGAAATTCTGACTTCTATACCAAGAGGTCAGCTTATAGTTTTTCACCACCAATAAAAGGTAATGAGAGGCCCTAATGACGCATCCCCTTACCGTGACAAAATAAATGGCAATCAATGGTGTTCACTAATATTTGCATACAGATAAACTCCCCCTTATCAACACAAACTATAACATTATGACCCGTACTGATAAACACGTGGACAGAGGTATCAATATTGCTTAGTGGGATTTTTCTGCTGATGGATATCTTAGGTTCTAACAACGTCCTGGTGTAATGAAGTGATTTTTCCTAAAAAGATTCTCGGTTTTCTTCCACGCAAATGTTGGTACAGCTCCTCTCTAATTTATACCTTATTTATCTCTGATACATTAGTATAAACATGCGACTGGCTTGGAAGCCCATTAATATCCTCTGTCATTGTTTATGTATTTCACTAAATGATAGAAAAAATGAGATGTATTTAAATATTTGTTGTTTTGTTCAATCAAAGTTTAGCAGAATTATAATTACTTTCCAGCCTCTTGTCTCAACATTTTGATGGATTAATTTGGTAATATGTGGTGGCAGACTAGGATGGACTTATGGGAACTTGTGTGTGTCTTGTGTTATGTCGGTCAAAAGACGATCGATAATGGATGTGAGACGAGATTGGAACATTTGACGGGACTGTAATCCTGAGTAGGAACGTGATAAACCTTACTAAAAGTCGAGGATAGAACCACAGTACGTGATGGGAAAATAGAGTACCACTAACGTTCCACCATCAAGGTTTCACGTCAGTGTATGAATCACAAATTCATAAATTAACAAAATTGCTATATATAATATGATATTCTTATTGTATTATTACCCGCCTCGGTGACGTAGTTGGCTAATGCGCTAGTCGTGTTGAGCTCGACTGCTGAGGACGGAGAGATCGAGGTTCGAATCTCGGTCGGGTGAACTGGGGGTGGTTTTTCCTAAATGGTTTTCCACTTTCCCTCCACGCAAATGCGAGTTCACTTCCTCCAATTCAACCTTCCTGATTCCCAATCCATTAATGTAATTAGTACTTAAAAAGCGTATAACCCGAACGGGTAGTAAGACGCGGTGGTAAATTTAAAAAAAAATATATTGTATTATTTTTTCAAATTTTAAATATTTATTTTTCCTAAGTCAATATGAATACCTTTTGTTTACCTTTTAATTATATTTTGGGTAATTAATTTACAATGTATAAGGTACATAGTCAAATAAACAGACACAAGGCAAATATACGTGTTTTTAATTAAACATAGGAATTTATGTTAGTGCAATAACTGACATTACATTACATGTTCATGCTGTCCCTTGTTGACAATACAAGGTTCAACTCGGTGAGCAAATCAACCTCAGTGGTCTTGGGGTAAAGTCCCTGCCTCAAATTCTAATGTTCGTGGGTTCAAACCCAATCGGGATCAACGGGTTTTTCCTGATTGATAAAAATTTGTAGCACAGCTTTCTTCAGATGCAAAGTAAAGTCTCCAATTTTGGCATGTAAAATAACCCTGGAAGATATGTGAAAATGACTTTCCCTGCAAATTTTATATATAGATCATTTCGTCCTAGATCTTAATAATTCTCGTTTGTTGATACAATTAGTTGGCTCAGAAAGTGCACTTTAAATACTTCAAATAAATAAGAAATAAAAATAAACTCTATTAACAAAAAGATTATGAAGTTGGTCCATTAGCTCTTTAACCTCCCACGATATTCACGAAGCCCCTCATGGTGCGTTGCCTAAGATAATCCCTGTATTTGATTTTTTTTTTTTAAATACACTTGTACTGTCAACAATATCACCCTGCCCCCCATAAAAAAAAATTAGGGGATTTAGATCTGGTGATTAAGGAGCCTCTTCCTAACAGCCAAGACGTCAAATCCAGTTAGAGAAATATGTATTCAATCAGCTGAGTCTCATGTTCTTTATTCGTCCTTTGCCTGTGTGTCAAAACTTTACGGCCATCCTTTATATATGTAGACCCCTTTCTAATGGGAGAAACGTGTTTATGAAAATTGGCGCAGTCATGAATTATAAATTTATGTTAAAGTCAAACTTACATGATCATTTGTAAGATGTTTAGTCATGTATATTTTTTATCACTAAAATTCCAACTAATTTTAACATGGAATATGTTAGATTATATAAAGAACATTAATTTTAACGTAACATGATGGAAGTTGAGGGAGGAGTTTCACAAAATAACATTTTGGTTGGTCTACTTCAAATAAGAAATAATCATAGCGACGTAAATAAGATATATGATGAGGGAGAGAGAAGTAAGAAGGGGGGTGTTAACTTTAAAGAAAAGATAGATGCTACCTAACGGTGGGGAAAAAAAACATTCACTTTGTTGGAGAGGAAATGAAGGTGTTAGTCTTTACCCTTCTGCAAGATTTTTTTTTTACTGTATAATAATAATAATAATATTTAGTACCGCGTCTTACTACCCGTTCGGGCTATATACGCTTTAAGTACTAATTACTCTAATGGATTAGGAATTGGGAAGGTTGAATTAGAGGAAGTGAACCCGCATTTGCGTGGAGGGAGATTGGAAAACCATTTAGGAAAAATCAACCCCAGTTCACCTGACCCAGATTCGAACCTCGATCTCCCCGTCCTCAGCAGTCGATCAGCTCAACACGACTAACGCGTTAGCCAACTACGCCACCGAGGTGGGTTTTTTTACTGTAGAAGAACTCTACTTTTTATAACGTTTTTATATACATGAATCTAAGATTAATTAACGTAAATAGCAACGTTGATCCAAAATGTTTTCATTTGTATTGATAGTGGTTTTGACAAACGTATATAATATTTTCTGTACATTTTTATAAATTTTATTTATTATTTAAAAAACTGTGTTAACATTTTTTTTCCAGTTTAAATATTATCAGGAACTTTATTTTAACAAAATAGTCGTTAAAACTTTGACGATTAAATCTAAGTGGAATGTACACGAACAAAGCCAAGTCTCATTATGTTGGTCTGTTTGCTGGTTACGTAAAGGTTGGGGCTGAAATTCCGGTCGGATGTAATTAGAAGGTTGTTTGATAAATTATTCTCCATTCTTTTTCTACGAAAATGTGTATGTTAACTTTAAATTCCATCTTCCCCATCCAAACTCCATTAGTGAAAAATTTACGGGTAATCCGGACGTCTGGTTAAGACGTGGAGCACGAACACAGTCCAATGCCAAGAATTAATTCCAAACACTTGGCGCACAATCAGGTATTACTTGGTGTCATATTATTCAAGGCAGATATATTTCAATCCTATTACTAAAAAAATGTGCAAAATTAAGAGAGATACGTTAAGATAAAAAAAATTACAATGGGTTGGTAAGAAATGAAAACTTGGGCATATCTCCAAATAACTCTAAGTTTGAGGATGGATTAAAAAGTAATTGATTCTACTTTTTATTAATCAATGTACAAAAAACATACTAATGTTGAATAACCAGCGGCAAATACAGTTTTTTTCATAGACCAATAAGGTTATGAATGTTAAAGTATATTTTGTGCACTTGTGTGAGCTTTCATTCTGAAATGGCGCACCTACTGGAAATGTCAACATCGTATCAGATAAGTGACATTTGATTAAATATAGAAAAATGATACCTTAACAAGTATATGAACCCTAGTTGCTAGACTTTAAACGTTAGTTATTCGAACGACTGAACCATTTATAATCCACTATGCAAAGAGGTACAACCAAGGTTCAAACACCTTTTCGGGTTCCATTACTATATATTTACACATTCACCCTATAAAAATATCATCCAGAATGACGTTAGTATGAATGACATTTGTTCCTAATGGCGGAAAGGCCGTAAAACTATTGATATTCATCGGGAAATGGCTTAATCATGGGGCGAAAAAGATCAATTAAGTTGGCAGAAACGGCAGTTAAAATTCTCTACCTGAGGTTCGAAAATTTAGCAGCAAATATTTATCCAACGTTTTCTCAGTGGCCGCGTGACCAGTCAAAAGATGTATACTATTTTTATTAGGTGCTGTGTCCTACGATAGTCCAATTCATTTTGTCAGTGAACTTAGACCGCTAATGCGCCTTGTCTTCTGCCTCCTTCTTCAGCTCCCAGAATTTTCTTATTTCCTTCAAGTCATCCAATATTTTAATCCTCCTGCTTCTTAAGTTCCTATTTACCTCAACCTTTCCTTCTATGACGTTGTACAGAAGAAAGTTCCTCTTAAGGAAGTTCTATGTGGGTGACATGAACCAACTGATAATAAGATGGATTAAATATATATAAAAAAATTGATTCTCACGTTTGCCGAAAATATAGTATAATCTTCTTTGGTGGCGAAGCAATTTAAACGCGAGCCTGTGGCCGCATGTTCTAATGCGCTACTCTCACAATAGTTTAAGCTTCTGATGACTGAGATATTAAGGTTTGAATCTCGGTCGCGTGTACTGATGGTGATTTTACAATCTCCTTCCACGCAAATGCGTATACACTTCCTATAAATATAACCATCCTAATAACTAAAAACCATTAGTGTAACTAGTACATAATCGTATAACCCTAACGTGTAGTAAAACCCGGTGCTAAAAAAAATGTGTAAAAGAAATTGTGTCCTATGTATCAGGCTCAATATAAAAAAGTATTAAATTTTGTATCCTGGTAAACAAAATAATAGTAAGAAACACTTATTGATCTACCCTCGTATGTCATGAATAAGATGAAAAAACCCATATTTTTCAAATACATGCCTACCTTGGTGGTCTTAAGATAAGGTGCTTGCCTCAGGACTCGATGTTAGTGGGTTCAAACCTTTACCGGGGTTGACGGATTTTTCTTGAGCGATAAAAATCTGTTGTACAACTTCCTTCAGAGGGGAATTAAATCCGCCGGTCCCATCTCGATTTTGGTGTGTAAAAGAACCCTCTAAAGTATATAAAAATACCTTTCTCGGCAAAATTGGTAGGTCTTTTCTTTCTCGCTCATAAAAATTCTCGTATGTTGATATAATCATTCTGTTCAGAAAATGAACTTTAAATTTGGTACCTCAAATAATTTTTTTTATATTCAATTCAATTATATGTTGAAAAATTATATTTAAATAGGCCTACTTTGTATAACGTCCCAAAGCTTAACCATTGAACTTAATTTGGAAAATAGTTTCGAGCTGTTTATAATTTGTACCAAATTTCGATATTGTGAATTAACTCTTACCTTAAATTCTCCGAAACTTATTTCATGGGAACAACCATTAAAATCCAGTGAAATTTAAAAGTTAAAGATGGAAGCACCATTTTCATCTCCTGTCACTTGGAATTTATCCAATATTTTCTAAAGTTTCTAAACGTTTCAATAAAGCTTTTTTTTCTTATCCTTACTTGTCATCACAACGGGGACAGAGGAGTAACCCAGGACCCCCAGCACAGGAGTCTGACACCTTACCCATAGACCATCACCTGCTATATTTAAAAATCCTTTATTATCACATGAAACTAGACCTTGGATTCAGGACGATATGTGTTTCAGGGTAATTTCAGTGCTGTTACGCCGTGTGGGAGACTTAACAAGCAGAGCGGTTCTCACTTTGATAAGCTGACAACGTTGAGCTATGAATGTAGGCAAGGGGGGAGAAGGGATTTCCATCCCCAGTATGACCTTGAAACACACAAACAAATTACTACTAGTTGTAGTAGCTTTTACTAGCTGTCAGATACGTATGTTTATTTGAGAGAATTGAGTTCTACGTATAGCCGTAACGGGTATATAAACTCTCAGTTGGTAGCTAAAGGTGCCGGGTTCAATTCCCCATAGTGTCCAAAAAATTGAATCTGTGTTTAAATGTGTGTTTTCCCTTTCACAATGATGAATTAATGGCTGGAGAGCTGCGTTTTATGTCTATTATAGAAATAAGTCGTGTGCCACCGATATAATCAATCGATTTAAAAAGTGCATTGCCTAAGGATCCAACTATATTCATCTAGACTTGAAAACTACCTCGCCGATTTATCCACCATTTGAATGGATGATATCATTCCCCAGTAAAGTGGAGCGAGCAAAGAAAGGCGAGACATGAGGGCTGACAGAACTTATGACGTCACAAGGGGAGCCTGTGAATAATCTCGCAAGATTCTCGCAAACCACAGCGCGTGGGGGAGAGAAAGAAATAACTCGTGAATGGTAAACGAGTGGCTAGGGGGTTTGCGGGAAGGGTATGCTGTGCCTCGGTTTGCAAGTGCGGGTTTGCGGGAAGCTCTGTGAAGAATAGATTGTTGACGCCATCAACAACAACTTCTACACCAGAGGATATTGGATAGAGTTTTGTATGGGGGTAGGTGGGGTGGGATTCTTCTCTGTTTTATATGTTTGTTAACATGTCAGCTGTTGTGTATGCTACATCCATAGAAACCCCTTTCCTTAGTTGTAACTCGTCCAATCTCCTATCCAATTGGAAATCATCCCTTTTGTAGGAGTGAATCAACGAAGCGTTTCCGATTTCATTTCGATCGGATTTTAATTTTGAGCGCTTGACATAAAACTAGACTATGTCCACGATCATTACGAGACTGTACTGCTCCAGATAATGACTATACACAATTGAGATACTTTAGTTATATATTATTATTTTTAGCATCACGTCTTACAGCCCGTTAGAGTTACACGCTTATGTACTAATTACAATAATGTTTTTAAGGATTGGGAAGGCTCTATTTAGAGGAGATCTACTGGAAGGAGAGTGGAAAAGCATTTTGTTAAAATACCTCAGCACACCCGACCGAGACTCGAACCTCAATCTGCCAGTTATCGGCAGCCTAATGTGATGCAAGAATAGCCTAAGACTATGTGGCCACCGAAGTAGGTTTTAGTTATAATGAATATATATATATATATATTTTTCGTCCTTTTTTGTAGCTCAACCAATCCCATCAATTAGACCAAACAAACAGTATATTGTTTAATTTTATTAGTAGGATAATTGAACACCAAACATATGTATACATTAATATAAATATATATTTAATATATATATATATATATGATATAGGCCTATATAAATGTATTCACTAGCTGTTGAACCAGTTCTTCACTCCACGAATCTATAAAGTAGCTTTGGTTAATTTTATATTCTAATAAAAATAACAAAGTGAAAAGTAGCCACATCTTAAATTATTTTAAATATTAATCCCTAATTAGTTTAAATTATCTGTCGAAATGTTAAAAGAAGGCTGATTAAAACATTTTGTTAAAATAAGGATCTAATCTAAACATGTGTTAAACGCTTATTTATCTTTTTGAAGGTTAAGTAATAACTTTTTAATACAAAATATTTAATGTCTTGCCTATGTCAATGTGAAATTCAAAGTGTTCTTAATTCGATCTTTGTGTATTTGATAGAAGCGTTTGGTTGTTTAAGAATTAAAAAAATTCAAGTTACGGAGTATCAGTTTACAGTTTAAAAAATAATTAAATGAAATCTTAATTCAAACGTTTATGTTCTAATTCGATACGCTGTATTGAAGCTGATATATTTTTTTATTTCTAGGAATTTTCTATATAATATTATTTTAATATCTATCAGCATACCAAATTAAACATTTCTACGGTGCGTCGAAAGTGTTGGAACAATTCATCCAGCCTGACAGGCATCAAAGCTAAATCTTAATTATGACATTCAACATCCTTAAGCCTACTTAATTTTGATAAATTATCCTCGTATAATATGAAGCCAACGATGACAATATCAAACATATTGTACCAATAGATAAATTTAACAAATTTAATCTTTGAAATTAAACATTATCTAGTCCACAAACTGAATGCACAAACTAAAGGAGTACTTGCCTATGAGTGATAAAAACATAAGTGAAACAAAGTAGTTTACATTTTTGCAGAACATAATTGAAAAAAAGCACAAAACTCCAACAGCTCACCAGTCCTCTAGGTGTTCGTGTTATTGCGCTTATACACACACGCACGCATAAAAACACACAAATTCACATCCTAAATGATTTATTTGATGATTGTTTATTATTATCAGGCTTCCAATAGCTTAGCAGCTAGATATTTGGATAGGATAAACATCTATATATCTAATCTATGTATAAGAATATTTAAAAGTTGGTAGAGTGAAAACCCTATAAGCAGAGACTAAGAAAAGGGGCCAAAAAGTAGTGTTTTACAGCTGCCATCTTGAAACAAAATGTTGGACGTAGCTTTTATTAAGTCTGTGTTAATTGGTTAATCGGACGTCTAATAATATCCATGCGAAATGATAGCACAATCAGTACAGTGGCTTCGGTGTGATTGAGCAACAAACAAGCAAACAAACATTTCATTTTTTATATATAGGATACAGGAGATATATGTAGATATCTTTTCTCAGGGGTGCCAATCAGATGAAGAGTGATTGTTTCAAAGTTTATTACAAGGAAGGTCCCAGAGTTTACCGGCTGCCCTTATAATTTAAGCACCTATAAAATAAATACATTAAAAACTAAATTGTAAGCAGATTATGAGTTTTACTAATCTAACACATTTTTTATATAAAAGGCAGGGCGATATATACCCATTATCACGTGGTCTAAAACGTCAAACTCACCATAGAAATAATTGTTGGTGACGATCACGTTGGAGTTGAAATATCAACCAGTGACACTATAAGTTATATCACATTATTATTATTATAATAAAATACTCCTATTAAGACACATGGCTGAATCACTAACCTACATTAATGTTTACCCACTTCCAGAGGAGCTATAAACTTGAAATTGGACAAACTTATAGCTTTTAGCCTGTAACCGACGGGAAAATTGCAAAATTTTAAAAGTTTTAGTTTTTAATATAAAAAAAAATTCAAAATTATGGAGCAACATTAAAGTGGGTGCTGACCTTTCTTTGGAGGTCTCTTGTGACTAAACGGTAAGACCTATTAATAAATGGCTCAGGAATAAAATTAATTTACATCCACTTGCAAAGAAAACTCTCCGGGGACTTAGCGGCGTAGCCCCCAACGAGCAAAGCGAGGCATTATATATATATATATATATAACTGCAGTTTTACCTTCCTCTCCCCATGTTAAAATGAGTGATATTCCTTTAAAGCAACCTTTAACATGCCATTAGTACCTTTGGCACTTGACTTAACTATTGGAAATAATAAAAAAAATATCATAAGACAATCATTTACTGGTTGCACTCTATAGATGTGAAACGTGGTGTCTTACCTTAAATGACGAAAAGAAATTCAGGGTTTTCGAAAACATGATGCCTAGGGAAAATATCTGGTCCAAAAAGGGATGAGGCTACTTGGGGGGTGGAGGAGCTTATATAATGATGAGTTACACATCCTATACACATCACATGACATTGTTAGGATCATAAAGTCTCGTATATCACGGTGGGCAGGACATGCAGCGCGAATAGAAGAATCTAGAACCGTGTTCAAGGTATCGACTGGAAAGCCTTATGGGAAGAGCTACAGTAGTCCCATGGCTTCTTTGGTGCTGACTGACAGCTCACAGCTGACAGCTTTGAAAAGTTACCAGACCAAATTATGTATCCTTACGCCGAACCATATGATCTGCAAAAACATGTGTTATCAGGTGTCACTTCTGACAGTCAACATTTAGGTATATACCTAAACGTTGACCGTCAGAAGTCAGCTGTGAGATGTCATTCAGAACCAAATAAGCCATAGGTCTACTGTAGGAGTAGATTGGAGGATAACATTCAAATAGTCCTCAAAGAGAACTAGCTCAAGATAGGGATAAGTGGCGTACTTTTGTTAGTGCGGCAGTGAACTTTGGAGGATTTAAAGCCGTAGAATAAGTAAACATAAAAAATGGGGTTGAAACCAGAGTCAAATTGAACGACCAACTAAATATTCACGTTACTCATTTTTTCCCAAAATTTCCTCCCAGGATTAGGTTCATAAGAGCGGGGTTTTTTTCACGGTCTTGAAACGGACGGGAATATCACGCACGCCAATTTATAAATAAGGTGGCCCCACATGCACGCTCGAACGTACCGTCATTTTTTATTATGCCAAAGAGAGCTACGAGTATTTTAATGTCAGTACATTAAGAAACCCCCCTCCCCTGCCTCACCCAGCTATGGATAAAACCTAATTAGGTAGGTAATACAGCTTGAACTAAGAATCACTTAATAGTGCGGTTTTCTTTACGCTACTTTAGAAAAACAGTGGTATGGAAACAACCATTTAAACTGTTTGATCATCGTTTTTTAAAACACAACAAAATTGAAAAATAATCATTTAAAAACTAAAAGAACTACTGTTGTGTGAATATTGGAGGAAGATGAGCTTCGATAAATATTATGGTTGAAAGAATAAGAAAGACATTTTACATTAATAGGTCTCAACCGATAATATCTTAATATCGAGAATTTTTTTTTCAGATACCAGAAATGAGTAAAAGATCGTTACTTTTATTTCAAAACCTCATCCCTAGGTATAACTATTCCTTTTGGCAGAGATAATCAAGCTCTTAAATTTGTGTTGGTCCAAAGTCTGAGATGTTGATCTATTTCAGACTCTGCATATTTCTCTCCATTGTTTAAAAAAAATGTGCACTAACAAAAACCCTAGCTTTACTCGTATCAGCTACACAAATACACACTTTGTGTAAAAGTGGGTAGGCCTACAGTCCAATTTTCATAGTAAGCTTCTTTTATAGAATACAAAAAAAAATTCGTCTACATTAATAACATCTTACAATTTTATTAGCATTAATTTATAGTAATTTATCTTTTCTATCAAAAGTGACAGCTTTAGAGTACATGAGTACGAATATATTAAAATAGATATCATTTTTATATCTGTCCAATAAGGCCATTAATTGGAAAATTGTTTTGTAGTAGTTTAATTTGCCTGTAAAAAAAAGTTGGATTATAATCCCGGCTGTGTGTTTTTAGGGTGGTTTTTCCACATATGGTTTCTTACTTCACCCCCCACTCAAATGCAGGTACATTTTCTTTAAATTCTACTTTTTACTCTTTCCTAACCCATTGGTGTAGAGTGAAACGTTATAAAATACAAATAAACTCAATTTATAACAAGAAATTATAATAATACATAATACGTTACTCTAATAAAACATACTACGTTGGTTTAATCAAACATACTACGCTATTATATTGGGTGAAATAACCAAGGAAAGAAAATATCAGAAAAAACAACAAAATTGATTGAAATGAATATAAAAAGTATAATTAACATATAGCAGTCGACATGCCTGGTGTAGGCTAATTAAATTTAATAGTCACTTTTTTTTAGTATTAAGTTGGGGGATTTATGGAACGCAAGAAAAGTCCATTGTTTTTGCAGTTTCTATAGCGGCAATTTTTTTTTGTGAGTAAAAATAAAATATTGCTTCAGTAAAAACAAAGAGTTTAATATCCTTGACATGAAAATATCAACAGTTGTTGAATATCTGTAATGAACATGGCCGTATTAGATGACAATTTTTTAAATAAAGAGAAACAATTGTCATTTAATTCTGGGACACCCTTGACAGATATTCAAAAAATGCAAAGGTCACCACATGATTAAAAATTTAACTATTATGTTTGCATTGAAGAAATATTTTTATTTTATTTTGATCAAACGAATATTTTTATATAAAAACTTGCAAAAATACTGACCTTTTCTAGCTTTAGCTTATCCCCGCCTTAATTGGTGGATAATGGTAGGTAAATTTGCTGCGATAATGACAAATGAACTATATTCGTACACACCTTGGTGACTTAGTTAGCTAACGCACTGGTTTAGTGTTGAGCTAGACTGCCAATGATTGGGAGATCAAGGTTTGAATCTCGCTCGGGTGAACTTGGATGGTTATACCTAAATGGTTTTCCACTTTCCCTCCACGCAATAGCGGGTTTACTTCCTCTATATTCAACCTTCCCAAATCCTATCCCATTAGCGTAAAAAGTACTTAAGTGTACAACCCGAACGGTTAGTAAGACGTGGTGCTAAATAAATAAATAAATATAAAACAATAATATTCGTGTGTAAACGAATCGAAGTATCTAAATTATGGTATTTCTGGAAAATACCGCTCTGGATGATAAATGATAATCTACCTATTTAAGCCCTATATTTTAGAAGAAGATACATACTAATGTGAACAGGGCAGCTTGACAGATTTTTTATAAGAATACACGAGAAAGTAAGTTAGATAGAGAGAAAATTAGGTAGAGAGCGATAAAATTACTATTATAGGGGAAAATAAGACTACTATTTATAGAATAAAAGAAGAGTGTACAGCGACAATATGTGAAGGAAAAGAAAAATTTAAGAGATATTTTGAACAGACATAGATAGATGTGTCAAATGACAAGGGAGGCGAAATAAACCGAAAGAAGAGAATTGCAACGTAAAAGAAGAAAAGGTCAGGAAAGTTCCATCAGAAATACAATTACAATTTTGGCATGTGACACTATTTAAACAAGAACGATGGTGCAGAACGAAGATTATTATTATTATTACTATCATTTTAGTAAATATACCATTTAGCCTACATGTAACTTTAATATAAATATATGAAAGGGGCCTTATTAGAATAAATAAAACTTCATTTAAATAGTTATAATCTAGTTTATTTGAACAGTTAAAAAAGTCTGATAGCTTAAAACTCTACACTGATATTTTATCTTATTATTTTTACGATACCTTTTTATTTTTGCAAAAAAATCACATTTAATTTAACATCATTGATTAAAATGTTTTGAATAAAAGTATAATATTTAAATAATACGATCCAATTTACATAGATAATTTAATTTAACATAATTGATAAAAAAATGGTCTGAATAAAAATATAATCGTTTAAAAAATACTATCCAAATGATATAGTTTACTCCAATTAATTTCAGAGGGTGGAATGTGTGTACATTTTACAAAGCAAAAAAGAGTGATCAATTTGTTTTGCATATTTACTATTCAAATATAAACTTTATTGGGTTTATTTTAAATGGTTCTAATGATAGTTAAAGTTGTTTATCCACATTATATTTATTTTAGGCACTTCTTTTTTTTTAATATTGGTTATTTTAATATTTTAACCACCCACTTTGGTGGTTGCATGGGCTAAGGCAATACTCTTGTACTATATTTGGCTGCTGAAGACGGGTAGATCGGGGTTTTATCCCGGTTGGGTGTACTGAGGGTATTTTTTTCAGTAATGGTTTTACATTTTCCCTCCAAGCAAATGCGGATACCATTGTGTTAAATTTAACCTTACTAGTTAGCACATTAGTGTAATTAGTACATAGGGTAGTAAGACAAGGTGCTAAAAAAAGATACTATATATTTATTTAACCCTTAATAAAAAAAACTACCGTAGACTATAATATTTAATTTGACCAAGCTGAAATGAATACAAAATACGAGAGAGCCTACGGTCAGTCTATAAGTACGACTGCTGGTACCGTCTTTACTTCAACTGACTCCATCTTCACTTCAACTGACTCCGTCTTCACTACATCTGACTCCGTCTTCACTTCAACTGACTCCGTCTTCACTTCAACTGACTACGTCTTCACTTCAACTGGCTCCGTCTTCACTTCAACTGGCTCCGTCTTCACTTCAACTGGCTCCGTCTTCACTTCAACTGGCTCCGTCTTCACTTCAACTGGCTCCGTCTTCACTTCAACTGGCTCCGTCTTCACTTCAACTGGCTCCGTCTTCCCTTCAACTGGCTCCGTCTTCACTTCAACTGGTTCCGTCTTCACTTCAACTGGCTCCGTCTTCAATTCAACTGGCTCCGTCTTCACTTCAACTGGCTCTGTCCTCAATTCAACTGGCTCCGTCCTCAATTCAACTGGCTCCGTCTTCAATTCAACTGGCTCCGTCTTCACTTCAACTGGCTCCGTCTTCACTTCAACTGGCTCCGTCTTCACTTCAACTGGCTCCGTCTTCACTTCAACTGGCTCCGTC
>CABFVX010000709.1:23213-39394 GCA_902151425.1 Timema shepardi | reverse complement strand
CTTTGGGCGTCAATAATAAAAACTATGTGATCAATCTCCCCGCTTCGGGCGTCGATTGATTCACTGCGGATTAATTCCCTGTTATTGCTGTGATGATTTTATAGGTTGTCTTGAGCTCCGTGATCGAGCGCCTATCACCACTGTACGGAAAATATACCGTTTAATCAGCTGTCTATAGCCCCGTGTTCGAGCACTAATTAAATCGGTATTAATATTATTAAAGAAAGAGAAATGTTGTTGGCTGTTATTTCACACACGGTTTATTTATATTACACCAGTAAATTTCTTGCGCATATTTCAATTAAATGTTTTATATAACTGCACACTTGTGATATAGATGTGATTTATTTTATAATGTGTTAGACTGTGACTGAGTTGTGCGTGGGCGAGGTCCCGGAGATCGTCGTCCTCATCGTCGTCGTCGTCGTCAATTGCAATAAACATACGTACAATGGTTTATATATGACATACTCCTTGCATTTTCTCCCCTGGTCAACAATGTAAAAACTAACCAATAGACAGAGTCCTGGCGACACGTTTTGTGATGGCTAGCTTCTTATTGGTATAAAGAAATGGCGTGTTCTGCCAAATACTATGAACTTGTTCCCTTTAACAGGAATTGACGCAGTAGATAGTTTAACAAGAAAGAAGGTATAAAAATATATATTTTAGGGGTGAAGTCCTTTTCACCTCATTCTGAGAAACGCGTGTTTCTTCATGGATGAATCTTAAAAGGATACTCTACCTATATTGCTTTAAAGAAAAATTACCTTCATCCATGACTTTTTACATAATTTAGATTAATCCAAATCAATACATTACACCGTCTTCACTTCAAACTGGCTCCGTCTTCACTTCAACCGGCACCGTCTTCACTTCAACTGACTCACTCACAGATAAAGCCTGGTGTACACATCTATACACTCATACAAATTTATTATAGAATATTCTATCATAATGTTTCATTACAATTCATCCATTTTTCCATATATATTTGCTTAATCTTGTCATATTCCTCGCAATGGTCCTAGTGCCACAATTAAACCGATACATTTTATATTACAGTCAACTCTCGATAACTCTTACTGAAGGGGGGGGGGAGGGTCTGTCCGAGTTAAGGAAAAGTCCGTCCTATCGAGGGGAAATAAAGTTGCGCCAAAAAATTAAAACCTACTCTTGATCTAAAGTAATATTTTACTTTGATGTGATGAGGTAAACAATACATATCAGATAAGACACATACACAAATAACACAGCTATGTACTGGAAGGGGAAAGGTTGAGATTACAATAGGCCTATAGTACTTGCAAATTATATATACACTGTATTGTGTGTGTGGGGGGGCGGGATGGGAGGGGTAGTAACGTTGCGTTACACTACTTCCATAAAAATTTACTTTAGGAAAATTTTGTCCAAACTATCCGGATTCCAAAGTATCAAGGTCCGAGCTATCAAGAGTTGACTGTATTTAGGCCTACAACCAATCTCATAAAATACACCATATAATTTTTGGGTCGCCAAAGATAAAGATGTTTGTTACTAACAATTGAGTTTTTTCCACCAACTTATAACCGGTGCCGTAGTGTAATGGTCATTGCACAAGTCTAAGAGTTCTGGGTTCGATTCTCGGTTGGTAACCTGGGTATTTTTTCTCATCGTGGGTACGACGGGCAGACAATCTCCTATGGTGTACCCTGGGCAACGCTCTGTGCCAACAGAGCGACGAATAGTCTACATACAAGCGACCGAACTTATATTTCAAATCCCTCCCGATCATAAATGTTATACGATTAAATAAAATCTTAATCATTTGACATGTTTTCTATTAATCAAGCCATAAATATTTATTTTGTTTGTCCACGTACATTTAGTCTACCCTGAAAGGTAGGAGTTTATCCTTAACGAATAACATTATGGCACTTTCATGTTAGTTAGTCCTTAGTGTAAGCCTGCACGGTAAACTTGACACCTTTCATGATAGAATGAGTATATATCTTATTATGGCCTTTCTATTATTATCGATTTAATGTATTTATCTGAGGTGTTTTAAAGCACGCTTTCTGAACCAACTGATTATATCATCATAGTCATCATCAAGAGAATTTCTATGAGGGATAACGAAAGGCCCTACCAATATTTTGAGAAAGGTATTTTCACATATCTTCCAAGGTTCTTTTAAATGCCACAATTGGCATAGGACCAATGGCTTTAATTCCCCTTTGAAGTAAGTTGTGCTACGGATTTTTATCACTCAAGAAAAATCCGTCAACCCCGACTGGATTTAAGCCCGCGACGTCAGGTCCTGAGGTGAGCACTTTGCCTCAAACCACCTAGATATAAAATAGTCTGTTAAAATGTATTCATTCATAATATTACAACTAATTTGCAGTTCTATTCAATTGTGACTTTATCTGTAAATTTCCTATCTCTCGTGAATGTTTAAACTATTTCAAATGGCTTCACTTCACAATTTTTCCACCGACATTTCGTATAGACTTCCGACCCAACTTTCGACAAGACAATGAAGCTTAGTTTAACCAACCCCTTAAAAGTGCTCAAAAACCAAGGAGTAGTAGGCTTTGTCGAAGGCTTTACATACTAATAACGTATAATTTTAATAAAAAAAACTTTTAAACAAAGTAAAGTTTTGTAGAACATATTTCCCAAATTAAAATTAACTTAATGCTCTTTATTTAAGCACGGGCAAAGAAATGCGAATTAAGATCAAACAAACTACAGTTTTTATAACAAAATAAAACTTTTTTTGTTAATATAATTCAAATATTGATTTAGTAGATATGTTAAGTTTAATTTTCTGCTCATAGAATCTCTACAGTTTTTAAACACTGCTTCGGTTGTGAAATGGTGTTAACCAGTACTTTTTTTTCAGCGTGTCTTACTACGTGTCCAGATTATACACACATGTACTAATTATGCTAATGTGTTAGAGATGGGTAGGGTTGAAATTATAGTATATGTTCCCACATTTGCGTTTAGGGAGAAGGGAATACCTCTATAAAAACCACCCTCATTACACACAACCGGGATTCTAACCCCAATCTTCCTGCCATCAGTAATTTATTCTAACACGAGTGTAACTCGGGCATTACTCACACAGTAGACTGGACTGCCGATTACTAAGAGATCGGGGTTTTAATCCCGGTCAAGTTTACTGAAAGTGTTACTTACCTTCCACTCTCTCTTCATGCAAATATGAGTACTCTTATTCTAAATTAAGCCTTCCTCATCCCTAACACACAGGTCTAATTATAGCCCGAACTAGAATTAAAATACAACATTAATTAATTTAAAATTAAATACAAAATACGCAAGTGTTAAAATAAAATAAATTACTATTTAATTAAAACGATATCTACAGCTAAATTCCAATTTTCATAGAAAGAATCTTATCAAACATCTAGAAACAATTGCACTTTAAATACTCCAAAGAAAAAACAAAAATCTTTCCCTTGCAATAGATATTATTTATACCTTAAACATGACCGCAAAAAAATAAGTTTGTATTTTTTAAAAGGGACCTTCCACCGAAATCCTACTAGTCACGATCATTCGGCCGTGGATATACAAACACGATCCATTATCCTATATCAGCTAAGATAGCTTTAATCTATGTTTTAACTGGCTCTTCCACCACCTTCGGACCATTTTCAATATTTTGGCACATATTTTCATCTGAGTGTGACATCTTAGCTCAGTTGGTAGTGTGGCTGTCTTTTGGACTAAGAGTCCCGGGTTTGATTCTCGGCATAGCCGAAAAATGTATCATTCGTGGAATGTGCGTTTACCCTTTAAAGGTAAGCCCCCACCAGATAAGTACCACATGGACTGCACATTTTACGGGGGGTGCACTTACTATCCACACTGACGGCATGGACTGCACATTTTACGAGGGGTGCACTCACTATCCGCACTGACGGCATGGACTGCACATTTTACGAGGGGTGCACTCACTATCCGCACTGACGGGACGGACGGAGACCCGGTTTGCTCAGCTGCTCTCGAGCCAGAAGGTGAACTTCTCGTTTGCGTGATCAAGGAGGTATTGTTTGAATTTCTGTTATTGTTAGATTTGTTTCATGTTTTTAATTGAGTTTTTACGAGTAATATTTTACCTTATTATTTAAATATGGAACGTGAGGAAGAATTTGTAGCTATTTGTTGCCTTTTAATTGACGAGAAGAATAAAACGTAGGAAACGATTATTCTGGGTTCACAAGATCAACAGGAAAAGACTTGTGGTTGGCGAATACCCAACATTATTTCCTGATCTGGTCGAAGATTATGCTAATTTTTTCTCATACTTTCGTATGACACATGCAAAGTTTCAATTTCTTCTGGATCTTCTTGAACCTTACTTAAGTAGACAAGTAACCAACTCTATAGTCCCTGTTGGATCCAAGGAAAGACTTGCAGTTTGTTTGAGGTAGGAAAAGCTTTGGAAAAATTCAGAAAATAATTATTTAAACTGACAGTATACGACAGATTTTTACAAATAAAAACAAGCTTTTTCAGCAGCTATTTTGCCAACATCATCCAGTGAAAAACTATAAATTTAAAAAATATATAAATCTCATCTGAAGTTTTTTTCTTTAAACTTAATTTGAATTAAATTATTTATTGTTGCATTGCAGTATATTGAATTGTGTAGATTGTACATAAAAATTAATCAATCATCATTAACAACAAAACATTGTTTTATCAAGTATATACCGTAAACAAGTATAAGAAAATAATAATTTTAACAAGCCTTTTTAAGAATATTTTAACAAATCATAATTATGTACAGAATCACCACTTGTCAATTCTTCAATGGAGGTTGTTGATCTCTCTTGGTGTTCTGAAAGTGATTTCAGTTGGTATAGGCTTCCTATTGCTGCTGGAGCTATCTGATTTTTGCTATTTATTATCGCTCCTCTAAATGCTGGAGGATTGTGGCTCTCTTCAACTGCTGGAGGTCCTCTGGGTTGGTCAGGCTCTCTAATAACAATTGGCATTTCAACTTGATTCTCCATGTCAAAGAGTCTCCTTTTAATACACACTTGATCCCTTAAAGAAAATGTCTTAACGGTTTGGGCCGTACTCACAAAAAAGGATGTTAAAGTGTCTTCGGAATTGGTTTGTTTAATAGCCGTGACTTCGCCCGATTTGATAAATAATCTTGCAAAACGGATGCTGCACTCTTTTCAGGTGGAAATCTTGGCCTTCTTTTCACTTGTAATGGGCTTGATGCAGTTGTCGTTGTAAGAGGTGGAAGAGATGAAGATGATGCTGATCTTTCTTCAGGTGACGTAAGATGCTCATTGGTTTGATAATCCTCATTTTCCTCTAGGTCATTCTCTGTAACTGCTTTAGAAACAGCGTTTGAAAAGGATGTGAAATTCGACTGGCAGTTCTCTTCATCTTAAAGATACGAAACTAGGAAAGTAAGTTTCTTCTCATACTTGGGTGGTTTACTTGTAGCAGCCTGGCCACTTGTCTTGCGACGTTGGAGCGCTCTTCTGTGGTTGTCCCGTACTTTCACCCAACGATACTTTCATTCATTACCTGAAACATCAGACACAGATAGTAACAGAATTCTTGTAGGAAGTTCTAAATTTGGTTGAATTTATATCAATTGCTTTTGAGATGGATATACATATATACATTGCACCAAAGATCTGCTTATAAAAAATATATTTTTTAATTTTGAGCAATTTTTCTGTTCGAATCTTCTTATAATTCGCTTCCTTTAGTCATAAACTCATAATATATTGATTTCAAATATATCATGCAAATAACGAGTACATCACCATAAATAAATATTGGGGCTACCGTTTAATAGACTTAGTATTATTATACATACTTATTAAATTTTTTCCTCGTCAGGTTTTTGGCTACAGGGATGTCATACTAGTTAATGGCATTTTCCTACCACATGGGACTTACAACAATAAGGAAGATAGTACATTCAACTTGTGAAGAATTGTGGAAAGTGTTACAGCCCCTTGTCATGCCAACACCAGACGGACATATGTGGAAAAGATTTGAAAAAGAGTTGTGTGACAAATGGAACTTTCCAAATGCAGTCTATGCCTTAGATGGAAAGCATATTGCGCCTCATCATAGTGGATCGGACTACTTTTGCTACAAAAAGTGCTTTATCATCGTTTTACTAGTATTGGTTGATTCTGATAAAAAGGTTCATTTATGTTGATGTTGGTGGCTACGGTAAAAACTCTGATGGTAGTATTTTTGGGACTTATGATTTATGGAAAAGACTTGAAGATGGAACAATAGGTCTCCCTTCAGCAAAAAAACTACCTGAAAGTAATGTGTACCTTCCTCCCGTGATCGTAGTGGACGATGATTTTCCTCTTCGAACAAACCTAATGAAACCTTTCCCCCGTAACGATATCCAAGGAAACGAAGAAGGAAAATCTTCAATTACCGTCTGAGTCGTGCTAGTTTAGGAATCTTGTTACGAAGGTTCCAACTTTTTGAGAGGACCATTTTCAAGACCACTTAATGTGTGTTATCCTTGCTATTTGTTGTTTACACGATTTTTTGATGCGAGACACCTGTTTCTAGACAGAGGATGATATGCAAGTAACCATTTCAAACTCTAGATCAATGGTTTCTCTACGAGGAACCGGTAATTTATCAGGTTCTGCTGCACTTTCAGTGAGAGACATTTTTAAATACTCCTTTAAATCTGATTTAGGATCAGTACAATAGCAGACCAAAAAGAACTCAAGCAGGAAAAGGATGCATTTGATTTCGATACCACTATGCCCTTACTAAGCCTAACCGGTACTGATTTGATTTGGTATAGCTCTATTGGATAAACGTGGTTGTGAATTTATAATACAAAAACATCACTTATTCACTGTAAAACAAATGGACTTAAGATTCAAGGCGTTTGTGTGGCATTTTTAAATACCGTCATATTTTCCGTAAAATTCTCATCAAACAATGCCCCACAAAGGAGGTACAAATAGTTTTAATTTTATATACCTCGAAAAATTACATTTTTTAGCCTCCCTCCCACAAGTTTTTATTATTAAATAAATAGTACGGTGCGCCACACAAACTTTCTCCCTCTTTTAACTTAAAATAGATAATTACTAAAACCTCATTAAGATTTGTGAAACGAAATAATAGGTCCACATTGTAGTAGAAACATTACAACAAAGATCATAAATGGAATAATATACAATGTTACTTACTCTATTGCATTAGAAAAATAAGAACACTAGTATGGAGAATTGAGAAAAGAGAAAGATCTTTGTCCACCATAGAGCGTAAGAATAAAATTCATTTTCAAAGACCTGAATTAAAAAGTATATATATTTGCTCATAACTCACAAATTACTGGTTTAAATAACAGCATATTTCTAATAAAGGACTTTTATCTTTAATAGTACTACAACTATATATATAAAACACCGTGACAGGACAAATTGCCAAACTAATATTAGTATAGTTTTATAATTAAACTTCACTCAACCAACTATATCATTAATAAATTAGGCCTACAAAGAGAGGCACACAAAGATAGAAAGATTATAACAAAAGAAAAGGGTCCTTGGTTTTACCTACACATCCTAAAAATGTGAATTGGTTACTTTAGTTTCTCATAAGATGACAGACTTGCTATCGTTAGTGTTTGTAATTTTTAATTGTTTTAAATGGCACCATACAAACTGCTAGACACCCAGAAACGACATGGACCAAGTGATCGACACGAGCTGGACCATGTGATAGACAAGCTCCCATATAAGAGGACAGAGTGATAGATAATCAAGCATGTAACCAACCGCGTCAAACCTATCCCTACATTCAGTTAACCTTTCGATCCGCTTCCCGGAAATCGACTCATGAGGAATCAACATCTCATCATCATACCTTGTACACACCTTCCCACATCCCAGTCGGAAAGTCCTTCCCAAATCCCGAGACCTGGCGCAATCATTGAGTTTCATCAATTTCGCCTCACAGTGTGAATGGTTATTCAAGTGTATGTATGTACAAGGTATTGGTGATCATTCACGAGGTCAGGAGCCACGAAAGTGACTCTATTCTCGAACACAAATATAGCCCTTTCGCAGGCAGACCTGGTTTGGCATTACGGTCAAGTCAGTACAGTCCTGAGTCGGGCTACAAAATCACACACCTGTAGTATTCTGCAGGCTCATTTCATCTGTTCCATTTCATCAAGTTTATAAGTTCATTCACGAGGTTAAGAGTCATGACAATGACTCGGTACTCAAACAACAAATCAACCCTTTCGCAGACATCCTGGCTTGGCGTAACTGTCAAGCTGGTAGCTCTGAGTCGGGCAACAGCCGAACGGTACAATCAAGCAGTCGACACGAAAGGACCAACTGCTCGACAAACATAGAGATGAATCCAGTTAAGAGTGGCTCAAGTGACAGACAAGTTATTTCAAAACTAACAAAGTGATAAATATGGGCTTAGAAAGTTGGGTATAAGGATGGTCTGAATCCTCCTAGAAATGGCTGCCCTCCCGACACCCTAGATTTAACTAGCCCAAAAAGGGTGTGAGGTCCACTTATATTGTCTAGCAGTTGGTCCAAGTCGTGTCGGCCACTTGACCCACCCAGCCTTCCAAATAATTGCTTTCATTTTGTCTACCGGTTGGCTGTCTATCACATGGTCCAGCTCGTGTCGATCACTTGGTCCGTGTCTGGTTTCTTCGTGTCTAGCTGTTTGTTGTCTACCACTTTGTCCTCTCGTGTCAACCCCTTTGTTGTCTATCACTTTGCCTGCTCGCAGTTGGAGTGGCAGAGACGGTGGTCCCAACAGGTGCACCCACTAAGAAAATTTCCTAATGACGTCACCGGCACACACGGACGGCACGGACTGCACTTGATTTTAATTCCCTCGCCCGGACTTTTTGTCGAATGGCGTAACGGTGCAGAGTCCGTTGCCGGTGGTACCGACCCAGTGGGTGCATCTCGGTAACAAATAATTCTACGAATTAGTTGTACTTTCCGTTCCGTCCGTGTGGTACCGGTCCAGTGGGCGCTTACCTTTACAGTGATGAATTAACTGCCTAGTACTGGACGCTGTACCTGTCCTAGTCTTAAGTTAGATCATAAGGCATATGAAGCTACAAAAGGCCTAGAAAGGCGGCAATGTAAAATATATGGCTTGAATAAAAAACTGACTCAGGCTGGAAACAGTAATGGCTCTAAAATAATAATTTGAATTAAAATAAGGAGACATAAATTAAATATAGTGAACCTAGTTTTTTAATAACATTTTAGTCATATCTTAAAGATTGGAATAGTATATTTCAATATAATTTTATAAATAGTATAATATGTTACTAATAATGTGCTTTGTTTTTTTTTATTCGTTTCAAAATAATCTTCAATCAAATTTAATCTGAAACTTTAACTCCTCTAATGAAGAAGCACGCCCTTAATCATCTGTTATAACAAAGACGACAGCGTTTAAGTGTTCAATTGTGAACCCAGCTTAAAGTCACGTCTAGTATGGCTTCTAAAGCTTTGCTTAATCTTTAACGAAGAAACTGTTCAACGAGTATGGATACATAATAATTCTGGTAGTAATAAAATTATCTCACAGTTGCCAACCTTAATAAAACCACCTGAAACCATTCGATCTTTATCTGTCACATTTGAAAGTTTGAACAGAACTACAAATAATTGTAAATATAGACACATTCACTGTACAGTGAATTAACGCTTTAAACATATCATTGTCCTTAACCAATACCTTTAAATGAATGAATTGGTACATTTGTTCAATATTTATCACAATATTTATATAATTTTTTATTCCATCTCTTCTCTTTATACCTCCACTGTGATCCTACAATATTATATAAAAAGTAGAGCCAGAATTTTCTATGTAATTGAGTAAATTAATATTAAAATATCTGTACCTAAATTAGATTTTGTCCCGGGTATATCAGTTTAATATTTTTTTTGTAATACAGCACTTTGTATTAATTACTCATTATCTTAGTGTTACAATCTACTACACAATACCTGGATATTCTACCACAGTTTTCCATTCTTCTCAAATGAGATGACGTCCCACTACTTGAGATGGTTTTGAGGGGGTAACCAGAGGAAAATTGATGGGGACGTATTTTTTACAAGGAAAGAAAAAACATTCGTCAAGAGATATAAAATAGAAATAAAACACTCTGCTTGGATTTAGACGGGAAATGGGATTTCCCACTGAATTCTTATTTTCCGTTATCAATCTCGGAATATATTCTGTGTGTGAAAAAAAAATCAACAAAAGGGAGAACTACTTGGCCACTACACGATCTATTATGGTGGACATGTACTTAAGGAAACAAAACATGAGCAATTTATTACTTCAAAAGAAGAATATTTTCTACGTTCGTCTCATAAAGTCAAAATACTGGTAAGTTGGATCACATCAAAGGGAGTTGTTTATTACCGTATGGCAGTAAAAAATAAGTTTTTGGCATTATATTCATGTGTCTATACGCCATAAAATATATTGTGCCGTCTGACAGATTGTAAATTTTGGCGTCAAATTTTGTCTACTCTAAATTTGGGTTATATATATGCTCTAAAAATTTAATCTTGTGGAGATTATCTATTTTAGCTATAGCAGAGCCGTAATAAGAATATATAACCTCAGTTAGATATCAAATAACATTTTTTGAAAGTTATAAGAGCTACTAAAATATACTTATACTTCAAGTCAGGTGATCTGCATACGCCCCTTTTCATAGATAATGCAAATACATATGGAGTAGTAATAATAATATGCGTATAGCCCGGATGGGTAGTAAGACGTGCTGGATAAACTATATAAAGTTCCTAGTGTACTTATGTATCTTAATAACACCACTTGCTACAAGAACAAATTGCATTACAACTACTACCTCGAACTACGGTGACTTCTCTGTTAGCCCATGGTATGAATTCTTTTTAGCACCTTGCCTTATTACACGTTTGGGTTATACGCTTATGTTCTAATTACACTAATGGCTTTATTGATGAAGAACGTTATATTTAGAGGAAGTGTAATCACATTTGCTTAGAGGGTGATTGGAAAACAATTTTACAAAACCCACCCTCAGTACATCCGACCTAAATTAGAACCTCTATCTCCCCGTCGTTGAAAGTCTATTCTAACACAAAAGAGTAGTGCCTTAGACCATGCGACCACCGAAGCGGGTGCTATGATATTACATCTAAACATAATCTACGTCCTTTTAAAATACATTCCTATGGAGTATTTGGGTTGGTTTTTGTCCATCACCACATTTTAATACCTGTTCAGGCTATACTAATAAATTAATAATTAATATTAGCACCACGTCTTACTACCCGTTCGGGTTATACGCTTTAAGTACTAATTACGCTAATGGATTAGGAATTGGGAAGGATGAGTTAGAGGAAGTGAACCCGCATTTGCGTGGAGGGGGAGTGGAAAACCATTTAGGGAAAACCACCCCAGTTCACACGACCGAGATTCGAACCTCGATCTCCCCGTCCTTATACTAATATAATAATGTGATAATCTCTATAGGGGGTAGGTATAAGGAAGGCATCATTCTAGATATAGGTACTAATCTAAGTCCATTCACCGTAGGAATTGTTTTCTGAAAGGCCTTTTTCTCTACCAGAAATCTATTATATAGCAGGATATTGGTAGGAAAAAAGACCTTTCGGAGAGTAATTCCTACCGTGAATGGAGTATACCTGCATTTGCGTGGAAGTATAGAGGGAAACAATTTAGGAAAAACTCCTTCACTAGACCCGATCGAAATTTAAACCCAAACTTACCGTCGTCAGCAGGCCAATTTATCACGAGAATAGCGCGCTTTAGACTATTCGGCCACCGAAGTGGGAAATATTGTGTAAATATTTTAACACCCGGACAAGGATTTAAGCCGTGGTCGTCCAGCTTTACGCACTGAGTGCTCAGTCAATATGCGGTCGATGAGTAAATCTGGACCATTAGAGCTCAAATCCCCGTAAGGGTGTCATTTGTATATATTTCTCCATTTCATTTATCACTGTAGTTTTCCGATTCCATCTTTACAAGTAATTGCCGGTGAACATCCTTTAAAAGTACCTTTCTCATACTAACCTCCAAAACTACGGGGGTTTGGAGTACCTTCACATAGATATATTCCAGTCACCGTAGGAATTGACTTCTGAAAGGCCTTTTTCCCTACCATAAATCTACTATATAGTGGGATATTGGTAGGAAAAAAGACCTTTCAGAGAGTAATTCCTACCGTGAATGGAATATAGGTAGTCTGATGGCAATATTCTAGTCATCTAGGGGTAAGGTGTCAGACTTCTGTGCTAGCGGCCGGGGTTCAATCCTCGGTCCCGGCACAGATTTATCTGATTACCAAACCTTTCCTTCACCTCTGACAAGACATCTTGTGAATGTGGGGAATGCCAGGTCTCCACCGTGGTTCGGATTCCACGTTAAACTGTAGGTCCTCCATTTCATCTCACAATCACCCTACCATTACACATTAGCGTAAGTGCGTATAACCCGAACGGGTAGTAAGACGTGGTGCTAATAATAATAATAATAGTCTAGTTCCTTCACTTTTCGTGGTGATAGGAGGATTAACCTATCCAACACCTTAACTCAGTCGGTAGCGTGTCTGTCGTCTGAGCTAAGGGTCCCGGGTTCGATTCCCAGCATGGCAGAAAAATTCATCATTGGTGAAATGTAGGTCCACCCTTTAACAGTGTTTAATTAACGGCCGGGGACTAGATGTTGTGCCTGTCCTAGTCTAGTAGTTAGAGTATAAAGCATATTCAAATACAAGCCTAGAAAGCCGGTATTGTAAAATATAAGGCTTGAATAAAAAACTGACCCATGCCGTAGGCTGGAAACAGTAATGGATGTAAAAATAAAAGGAGGATTAACCTCCACCCGTTGCATGGAGGTATGAGGTAAGAGGGTGAGTATCGTACAGGAAATTATAAAAGGAAATTAGTATAAAATTCTTAAAAGGCTAGGTTAAATTAGTTTGATAAGAACCACAAATATATATATTCTATGGAAAGTTTGAAAGTTAGGTTTGTATTAGGCTATTTCACTCGGATTACTTATAATCCCTTCCTTGAGTTGTCTTAGAGGAATTCGACCTTCCCCCCTTCCTTAATGTAGGAAATCTGCTATGGAATTAAGGGACCTTTTTTTGAATAGGGAATTAAAACAGATCTCGTAAAGAAACTAGAACCGCGCTTTAAAATTATACCTTTGGTGACTATATTGTTAAATATAATATTTTTTTAAATCGATGTTCCAAAAAAAAACATGTGCTGTGGCCCTTACACTTGGTGTTATTTGTCGTTCTTCCAACAAACCACGCACGCCCCAACTAGTTCATAGGAGGGATTGTTTACAGGCATCACACGCGTATGAAATGTCAGCTGAGTGCACCTGTTATACGATGGCGTAGTCGTTAAAAAAGTGGTATTTTTAAATTTCTTCATAACTTCATGAATCTAAACATGATCGTCATGATTTAGACTAGATTCTCTTTTCAATAAATGGCCTCATTGAATAGGCGGAATAATGTATTCTCTTCGATTGTGTGTGAATATGAAACATGCTCTGAGATAATATGGGCTACTTACAAACTTTCAATGTGAATTGGTTTCTTGTTAGCTATATTTGAATGTGCATACAGTATGTTAAAATAATCACATAAATCCCAGTGATAGCGCAGAACTTTTTTTTATTTTTTTACAAGTCTGCCACGGAGCAATGGCGATAGAATCGGGGGACAGGGAGACATTGCCCCCTTTGAGAGAATGTGCTCCCTCATATTAACTCTGCCCTCTCTATTTGTAGTAAATGTACACTCTTTTAATGCGCCTCGGTGGCATAGTTAGCTAACGCGCTAGTTTCAGGTTAAGTTAGACTGCCGAAAACGGGGAGATCTAGGTTCGAATCTCACTCGATTGAACTGGAGGCTGTTTTTCCTAAGGGGTTATCTACGCAAATGCGGGTTCACTTCCTTTATATTAAACCTACCCGATTCCTTACCCATTATCGTAATTAGTACTTTAGCTAATAACCCGAACCGGTAGTAAGACTCAGTGCTAAGTATCACTCTTCTATATCTATTTCCCTTCCTTCTCATATTTTCAAAAATGAAGCTTATAAATAGCCTTGCACCAACCTCCCAATAGCTTTATAATCATTCAATTTTCAAAATAATTCCAGGGAAGAACCACTTCAAATAGTTTCCAGAGGCGTCTAATTTCCCAATATTTCTAGGCAAAGATAATTTCAAATATATTCTAGAGGTAGCCAAATCAAAATTTCTAGTCAATAATACCAAATTTCTTCTTGGAAACCTCTAAGTGAGAACCACTCCAAATAGCTTCTAAAGGCGTCTAATTTCCAAATATTTAAAGGCGAAGACCATTTCAAATTAATTCTAGAAACATCCAATTATCAAAATTACCAGGGGGAAAAAATCCGAACGGGTTCTTGGGGTATCTTGTTTAAAAAAACACTCTAGGGCAACTTTAAATGGCCTCTAAGAGCATCAAATTTAAAAAATATGTTGGCAGAGTTCCCCCTCTTAAAATAGCTTCTAGAACCATACACATTTAAAAAAAATACTTATAGTAGAGGAGCACTCCAAATAGCATATAAAGTATTGTAATTTTTAAAAAAAATCCAGATGAGGAACAACCTAAATAGATCCCAGGGGCATCCAGTTTTTTTTTAATTTGTTAGCATAGGGTCCATGAAATATATATATATATATATATATATATATAATTTCATGCTAAACATAACGAAATCAGGGAAATATTTAGAGTTAGTCCCAAGAGATCCGGACATAAAGACATGTGATCTGAGAGTACAATTTTTTCTGTCTCTCTTTCTCTCCATCTCTCTCCTAGATGTATAACGTAAAATATGTATAACTTGCATTATGTACCCAGAACTTTGGGGGTACAAAGCTTAAAGATAAATTATACATATGGGCACGCAAACATAAAGAGTTTAAATGCCACTATGATTATTATTAGTGTCCTGTCTTACGGCAGATCCATTTCTTTTGTCGTGAACTTAGAACGCCAATGCACCCGGTCCTCTGCTTCCTCCTTTAGCTCCCAGAATTTTCTTTTTTCTTTCAAGTCATGTAATATTGAATCATCATCCTTCCTAAGCTCCTCTTTTTCTATGACGTCGTGCAGAAGACAATCCCTCCATAGTATGTGTCAAATTCAGTTTTCTTTGTATCGAATAGTCGCATACAAAATTGTTCTCCTCTCACCCACTCTTCTTATGACTTCTTCCTTTGTCACTTGTTCTGTTCATCTGATATTCTCAAGTCTTCTCCAGCACCACATTTCAAAGATCCCAATCTTTCTGAGAATTCCCTGTGAAAAAAGGATATTAAAAATTACTCCCAATATCGACCAAATTGAGCCATATTAAAATGTTCTCAGCAATGGTACTATTTTTAAAAAGGGAACGGCTGCAGAACGAATGAGTTGGTATATTGGTGTAAACTGAAAATAGTTCAAGGACTGTGTTTCTCAAAGTTTTGGTGATGAAAGAACACCAAATGGAAGCTATCCGCACTAGAGATTAGGGCGGTGGGTTATGTTTAAAAGTTATGAAGGAAAAACAATATGTTTAGGCGACATTGCGACTATAAATACAAGAAAAAAATTAATTGTTAATTGAAATGTTGAAGAAGAATATAACATAATTACATCTAATACGTAGGTAAGAGATTTTTTTGCTTACTTTTAAAATTATAAATCTTGTTTTTTTATATAAATAATTGTTTAGATTTGTTGACTAAAGGTTTGGAAATGACCTGTCCCTACAGAGAAATGAAAAGCAACATATTAAGGGTATTTCATATTTAATAGTCTGCATTTTAAATAGTATTCTAATTATCATCATTATTATTATTATTATTATTATTATTATTATTATTATTAGCACCGCGTCTTACTACCCGTTCGGGTTATACGCACTTACGCTAATGTGTAATGGTAGGGTGATTGTGAGATGAAATGGAGGACCTACAGTTTAACGTGGAATCCGAACCACGGTGGAGGCCTGGCATTCCCCACATTCACAAGATGTCTTGTCAGAGGTGAAGGAAGGGTTTGGTAATCAGATAAATC
>CABFVX010000709.1:0-20467 GCA_902151425.1 Timema shepardi | reverse complement strand
TTGAGATCCCATTATGAAACTTTCAGGATATGTAGAAAAATAATGTATATTTAGCATATATTTTTTTGAGAATTTTTAAAAATCTACTTTTTTTAATATTCAGAATTTAAAATTTCTTTGAATGACCTTGAGATTTTAAAAAATATAAAATTTTCATGTGTCATATCAAATGAAAGCCCAATTAAAGATCTTTCAAATGAGCCATAATTCAGAACTTTAGCACAATTAGATCCAAAGTTATTGTCAGTTAAGGTTTGCTCAGCAGATCAAAAATCATGTTTTTTTAAAAATTTCAAAAATTAATAACTCAAAAATGGATGCAGTAAAAATTCTTTAAAAAATCATACTTGTTTATAATGATGAGTTCTACAAATATACCAAGTTTCATAAAAATCAAAAATGGTCGGTTTGAGAGCCTGGTTGATTTGACATGGAATGATCAGGTAGTTGGTGCGGAACGCTAAATACTGGCTCATAATAAATAATACTACGCACAGTCCCATACAGTATAAATATACATTTAATCTGGTCTCTTTTTTACCATAGGCCTACCTGTACAAGTAAATAACGACCCTTTTTTAATTAAATTCACCCGTTTTGGTGGCTAAATCATCTAAGGCGTCAATCTCGTGCTAGACTGTCTTGCTGAATACGGGGCTATCGGGATTCAAATTTAGATCAGATCTATTGGGGATGATTTTTTTTTTCCTAAATGCTTTTCCACTTTCCTTTCACTTAAATTCAGGAGCACTTCTTCTTATTTCGACCTTCCTTATTGTTAACACATTAGCGTAATATTGTAATTAGTAGCCTACACATGCGTATAACCCGAACTTGTAGTAAGACGCGGTGCTAAAAACCAATATTGTAGTACAAATATAAATAAGACTTAATTACTATTCGTCATAAATATTCTCTCTTATCATATTTTCATGGACAATCTAAGATTTGAGAGAAAAGGGTTGTGTTAGACACCCGCATTGACGGGTATTCGGACAAAGGTGTCAGTTTCATCTTACCTGGTTTCGAGGTCACGAGAGTCTTGGCCGAGTGTGATGATGTAGTTTTTTTTAATATACGGGTTCTCACCTTTTTTTTTCCACACAAACTCGGATGGACGTCTTTTAAATTCCGCCTTCATTCCTACCCCATAAGAGTAAACATTGGGATAGTCTAGACGGGTAGTAAGACACGAAGCACCAAACAAAAGAAGATAAAAGTAAGTGTGCAAGTAAAGGATAATTCAACAGTTTGATCACGTAAACGCTCAAGGTAGAACCCCAACTGCTTGCTTATTTCAGAAAAGTGGCCAATAGACTGTTTTAACCCGTGGTTCAGTCAGTTTTCTTCTTGTGAAGTCTTTGGTAGCAGTTGCCACAAATTGTCTCCGGTCTCCTTTAGCCCGAAGCCATTTTCTTGACTATTGTCTGAATCGTAAAGCGTGGGATATCCAAAAGAGAAATGATGATAAATAATTATAGTTCCATTATAGATCTCATGAAATGTTTTATCCCGTTTTAAGGTTTTCGTGGAAGCTCGAGATTATCTTTTATTAAAGCGCGAAAAAGATTGGCCGATTATTTTTAATATGAAATTAAATTTATTTTTGGTTTAAATCAACAAATAATTATTAAAATGATATTATCGTCATGGATAAAAATTACTATTCATGCGTTTGCGTTTTATAATGCTCAAAAGTCCGACAGCTTAGCTCAATTGGTAGCGTGTCTGTTTACTGAGCTAATGGTTCCGGGTTCGATTTCTGGAATGGCCGAAAAGTTTGGTGAACTGAAGGTTTTCCCCTTTCACAATGATGAACTAACGGCCTGGGGCTAGGTGTTGTGTCTGCTCAAGAAATAATTTATTCTGTAAGTCTTGTGCTGATTTAATCAACTTGTTCAGAAAGTGTATTTTAATTAACACTAAATAATAATGAAAGGTTTAATTAGTGGCCCGTCTAAGGCAGGGGTGTTCAACCCGGGAGGTGGGTACCAATTAGTATTATTATTATTAGCACCGCGTCTTACTACCCGTTCGGGTTGTACGCGCTTACGCTAATGTGTAATGGTAAGGTGATTGTGAGATGAAATGGAGGACCTACAGTTTCACGTGGGATCCGAACCATGGTGGAGGCCTGGAATTCCACACATTCACAAATTGTGATTAATACACGTCTTGTCAGAGGTGAAGGAAGGGTTTGTCAATCAAATAAATCCGTGTTAGTGCTGAGGATTGAACCCTGGACCCCCAGAACAGAAGTCTGACACCTTACTGCTAGACCACCAGGTCACCATTGACCACTTAGTAAATGCTGTTAAAAAAAATCCTGATTTCAACTCACGACTCTCATAAATGTTAAACAGCGTTGTAGATTTAAAGTGGAAAGTGATTTTTGGTGTGTTCTGTCAAATATTAAAACTAATGTTTAAGAACTGATGAATACAAAACACTGCAAGCCAACACACCAATTTTGAATATTTTTTCAGCCCCACTGTGCTGCCAATATAACATTGATTTGTTATATAAAATATAGGCGGTAAGAGAATACAAAAGTTTTTAGAGATTTTTTACAACCATCCCAAAAAATTTGTAGTTGGGGCGAAGGGATAAGTGTAAATTTTATGATCTACCAAGGAGAGGTTGGCTGAAAAAGGTTGATAATCACTGGTCTAAGGTGTCACGCTCGCTATGGACTAGAACTCCAGTTACGGTAAAATTGGGGTTCGAATCCTGGTCGGGTGTATTGAATTTTGTTTTTTTATAAATTGTTTTTCAATCTCCCTCCGTGAAAATGCGGCTAAACTTCATTTAAATGTGATATTCATCCTCCCTGATATATTAGCATAATTAGCACATATGCGTACAACCCAATTGGTTAGTGAGACTCGGTGCTAAAAAAATTAGTGTATTTACATACACACATAACCAGAACACTTGGTCGAGATTTGAGTCTTTAGCGTCCCCATCACCTACTATACTAATTATTCGATTTTTCATGACGTTAACATACATACTAAAGATGCCATTATTTGGATGTATGAAAGAGATTGTCACTCGCTCCCTCTTGCGTCATGTGTCCGAGTTTTTAAAGCGCTTACCGAACAATATTTCGAGACGCCCTTCAGATACTTTTTTCCACTTGGCTAACTTCCTGACATTTCCCAATACCCTCAACCTTAGAATTCTTGAAGAAATGATAATAAAAAATATTGAATGTAAAAAAAAATAGTTTGACCCTTCTGGTTTTACTTTTCATCCGAGAGAGCTTGCTGTCAAGTATGGAAGGAAACTTGCTGTCAGCTATTAATGCAACAATACTTGCTGTCAGCTATTAATGCAACAATACTAGCTACTGAGTATGGATGGAAATTTGCTGTCGAGTATGGAGGAAGAGTTGCTTGCATGTAATAGAACAATACTTGTTGTCGTGCATGAAGGGAAACTGGCTACTGAATATGGATGGAAATTTGCTGTCGAGTATGGAGGAAGAGCAGCTTACGTGTAATAGAACAATACTTGTTGTCGTGCATGAAGGGAAACTGGCTTTTGACTATGGATGGAAATTTGCTGTCGAGTATGGAGGAAGAGCTGCTTACATGTAATAGAACAATACTTGTTGTCGTGCATGAAGGGAAACTAGCTACTGAATATGGATGGAAATTTGCTGTCTAGTATGGAGGAAGAGTTGCTTACATGTAATAGAACAATACTTGTTGTCGTGCATGAAGGGAAACTAGCTTTTGACTATGTAATGTAGCTGTTTAGTATAGTGAGAAAGATGTTTTCACGTAATAGAACAATACTTGTTTTCTATGGAGCAGGGGCACCCACAGGTAGAGAATGGGGGAAGGGGAAATTGCCCCCTCCTCCACCCTTGTGAGTCTAAGGTTGTATAAATATTGTAATTTTGAAACATTTTTCTTATGTTGAGTCTTATTTTCAAGAGACAAGGATTGCCTTAAAAAGCGTCTTTTGAGGCTTCAATTTAACAAATTTTCGTGGGGGTGAACCTCCAAATTCCCTGCAGTACTGAGGGATATTCCATAACCCCTATGCCCCCCGGTTTTCCCCACCTGGAGAAGTATTCTGTGGGCACCCTTGCCACGGAGCGAAAGCTGCTCTATCTGGTAATGGAACCATTTGTTTTCTTTATTATGGAGGTAAAATTTCTGTAGAGTAAAAAGAGAAAGTGGTTTCCAAGTTATAGAACAATTCTTGCTGTCGTTCATGGAGGGGAACTTACTGTCTAGTATGTAGAGAACTTTTCTGTCAGGTAAAGGAGTGATACTTGCAGCCAATTAAGGAAATGAGAAATTATTCGCTGTTATAAAATATATTATTGAAAACTCGATGACTTGAACAAAACATTCATTTTAGTTTACGTTCGGTGATTACTTGTGTTGACCTTTTTTTTTTAAAAAAAAAGAGCATATTTTGACCGTCTGGCTGTCCACACCTTCAACTAATTAAAGGACACATGAAGAGGAGAGCAAGTTTTAATTAATTCTGGAGATAGGGGTTCTTCTCCCAGCCAAGTGTTAGTATCGATTTTTATCGAGCTTTTGTTTTAAGTCTCATTTTCAAAATAATGAAGAAATAATTTTCTTAGACTTTATCCTGCTTATCTGGTGATGTTCTGATTGTAGGTATAATTTTTAATAATTTTCAAGTAGGGCATTAGTATTAAGGTAATTATATTATATCTCTGAATTTTAAGCATTTCTAAATTTAAAGCTTAATTTATTTATTAACAAGTGCACTTCTTAAAGATGATTCATCCTAATTGGTCTCAAGTTAACTATACAGTAAATTAATTATTATATATAAATATTACCAGCTTTGCAGATAATTGTCTTGAGAATTTAAGTTGAGTGTGTTGGGAACGCGGTCTAAAGGCAGTATTTTTGAAGTTTTTACACAAAACATTTTGGTCAAAAGATATCAAAAACTTATCCAGTAAAATTATTATTACTATTCTATTACTCAAAGCTCTCATTCACTAGTAAATATTGATTTAGCTCATCCGCCCTTATTGATTTCACTAGATGTACCTATTGCTACTAAAATTAATGACACCCCTAATACATGTATTGACAATGCACATGGTGATTACCTTAATCTCTACAATGACCTGGCTACTGCTGATTGGTCCTGTGTTTATTCTACTACGGATGTTAATTTGGCTGTAGATAATTTTGCCAAGTTAGTCCAAAGGAAAATCAAAATAAATATTCCTCAAATTAATATTCTTAATTCATCCAAATATCCTAATTAGTTCTCATCTACAAGTAAATACTGTATTAGGGAAAAAGCCAATTTTTTTAAAAATTTTAAATTAACAAATAATAGTTTATTCTATTCACATTTTTCTCACATTCGTAAGTTAGTTAAAACTACTTGGATTATAGACAGAGCAAACTGGATGAACTCAAATGAAAATAGTATTAAATGCAAACCTAAAGATTTTTGGAAATTTGTTAAAAATAATCGTTTGAATAAAGTTTTCCCATTCAACCTAGAAATTAAAGGCAAATCTATAGCGTATTCTTTATTAATTGCTAATGAGTTTTGGACCTACTTTCATTCCGTTTATAATTCAGCTATTCCTGTCTTACCCTGCCCCGTTATTGAAACTAGTGCGCCCTTGTATCCACGCCACATCACACCCTTGGATGTTGCTATTGCTATAAAAAAAATTGAGTTCTTCTAAATGTGCCAGGACAGATGGAATTCCAAGTTTTTTTTGTTAAAGGCTGTGCCAACATTTTCAGCCCTTTGTTAGTCCATATCTTTAACATTAGCCTATCAAATGAAACTTTTCCTCATACATGGAAACAATCTGTTGTCATATATCTATAAAAAAGAAGTAAAAACAAATGTTTCTAATTATAGACCTCTTTCTCTCTTAAACACTTTCTCCAAAGTATTCGAGAAAATCATTAATGAGCATACTTTCCACCACCTTAAAAATAAACTTTCAGATAATCAACATGGCTTTATAAAAAATAAATCTACTTCACTAATTTAGTAGAATTTCTTGGGCATGTTGCCCCTCAAGTCTCTGCCCAAGGTCAGGTTGATGCTATTTATTTTGACTAAAGTAAGTCATTTGATTTATGTCAACATAATATTATTCTCTCTAAGCTTGGTAATTTTGGATTTTCTCACTCTTATGTAAATTGGTTCAGCAGTTATTTGCATGAAAGATCATTCATTATTAAAATTGATTCACACACCTAAATACAAACAGGCATACCACAAGGGTCTAATTTAGGTCCTCTTCTCTTTAATGTGTTTATTGATGACATTGGTAAATATTTGAACTCTTCTAGTTATTTACTCTTTGCTGATGATGTAAACTATCAAATCCATTGCAGATTGTATAGATTTACAAAATTATGTAAATGGTATTTAAAATAGTCTTTGGAAAATGGAATGTCTATCAATAAATCTAAGACCAAATCTATATCCTTTCTTTTTTACTTATAAATTGGGCAGTGATAACATAGTTCGTACACTTTATATTAATGATCTTGTTGTCCTCCTGGATAACAAACTTTATTTCCACTATTATGTTGACCATGTCATTTCCCAGTCATTGAAATTATTTGGGCTTATTAAATTTATTACTTCATCGTTTAAGAAAGTTGACTGTTTTTATACGCCCTGGTTAGATATAATTTAGAATTTGCTACTGTTGCTTGGAATTCCATTACCTTAACTGAATCTCTTAGGTTAGAAAAAGTTCAAAGAAAATTTGGTGCTGCGTGCTATGATAAATACTTTAGTAACCGGATTTATTATGATTATGACATAATTCGAAACCTATTAGGGCTCCAAGCTCTCTTCTCGCGTGGACTTTATTGTGATGCACTTTTTGTTTTTAATATTTTCAATAACAAAATTTATTGCAAATTTGCCCTTGATCATATTATTTTTTCTCGATAGCTCTTATAAGACGAGCCCTATAGGTCGTTGTATCAATAGTGCCAATTCTAGATTTGTCGAATTTGACTTTTATCATAAAAGGAAAGCTAAACTCGGAGAGTTATTTAAGGATATCCCATATCAATAATTGATCATCTAGAGGTTCTGCCTATGTTATTTTAAACTTACAATATTCTGATCTATTTTTTGCATAATGTTACTGCTTACTATTTAGTTATTTGTTTTTAATGTTACTTTTTATTCTTTTTATTACTAACCACTTTTCTATCTCGTAACTATTCATCAGTATATAACATTCATTATTTAGCCATTTTTGTCTATCATTTTTTCTTGTGTAAATATATGTATTGTAAGGTATGTGCGTGTGTACTTTTCAGTTCTGGCTTGTTATAGGTCTTACGACTGTTGTCCAGCACTATAATAAAAGAAATTTAAATTATTATTATTATTATTATTATTATTATTAGCACCACGTCTTACTAACCGTTAGGGCTATACGCACGCTAATGTGTAATGGTTAGGGTGATTGTGAGATGAAATGGAGGACCTACAGTTTAACGTGGGATCCGAACCATGGTGGAGACCTGGCATTCCACACATTCACCAGTTGTAGTTAATACACGTTTTGTCAGGGAAAGGAAGGGTTTGGCAACCAGATAAATCTGTACCGCGACCGAGGATTGAACCCTGGACCCCCAACGTGTTAGTCCAACACCTTACCCCCAGATCGCCAAGTTACCTATCCAGTAAAAACGCAAGAGTTTAATTTTCTTCACACGGTGACATCAACAGCTCATTAATATCTGTAAAGGTTATCCTGGAATTTAATGACATAATTTTTTCTTCACTTAAAAAGTTTCCCATATAATGCTGCTATGCTCTTGACATATTCTACAGCTGTTGATATCAGCATGTGAAGAAAATTATACACTATGATTATAATTAATTTATTCTCACAAAAAAATTATCTACAAAAACTGCAAAATTACTGACTTTAACTAAGTCTTTCCACTCCCATTTTAAATAAATTACCCATGCCCTTGCAGCTATATAAATGAAAATTCTAATTTTACTATAAAGTACAAGCGCACTTTGTCTGATAAACTTTGAATATATTTATTTAATTTGTTGGCAAGGCAGCGGTAAGTTTACTCAACAAATTTGGCAAACCAAACTTTCAATGAGATCCATTTAACAGTTTTACTGTGATTTCAAACTTGATATTTGAAACCATATTTGAATTTAAACTTTTTTTTATATATATGTAATGTATATAGTAAAATATGTTTATTAAAAATAAAATAATTGTAGGTTTCCTAGTTATTGTTTTATTTGGTTGTGGTTAAAAGGTGGATTCATTTAGAAAATTTACAGAAGTTTATCTGGCATTACCTGATTGTCATAATTCATCAGTCACTGTGATGCTTGTTTTATTAATACATAAAAATAACTTATTATTCTTGTTATTACTATTGATCTCATTGTATACAAAATTCAAATTCTATTATTCTTTAGGAAAAATTATCTTTGCCAAGGAAAATTCATTTTGGGGAATAATTTAGGCAAAGTCTCTTTATAAAAGCGTTCTCTTTTTCGTCTAATTGTTATTCTTTATGCACATAATTTATTTGTTAATTTAAAAAAATATTACGTCGATCGGTGATTACATGGTCTAAAGTTATCAAGCTCATAATATATTTGTATTAATTGAGGTGAGAATTAGAGATTCTAATCTTGACCGGGGGCATTATGTAGGGATAGTTTCTCACATGTCATTTATAATTCTGTGGTTTTCACAAATTCTTTTCGTGATAATGTGAGTCCATCTATTTTAAGCTACCCTCCTAATCTTATTTTCTTAAGATAAGTTGTGAATACCTTTAATTGTATATGTACTACTACTGATACTAAAATTATCATATTAATTATTAATATTATAAATAGTTAAGTTAGTAATAATTATTTTAGGCTTTGGTTTCTTTGCAATGATCCCGGTTTCCCAGAACTTGTTATTAATGAAAATTTAAATTAGTGTCATTAATATGTTATTGTATATAGATCTCCTTTAGGAAATCAATGTAAAAATAATATATATATACACATATAGTATAATTAAATTACCTCTAGTATATTCTATAACGTTGACTATAAGAATTTATAAGCTGCGCTGAATTAGAGAAATAATTCTTAAGATTAAAATGGGTTAAATACTTGTTGACGATTATTTATTAATATTATTTCAATTGATACATTTAATGAAAAAAGGTGTGGCCATAATCCAATTAAAATAAACCTACCTATTATAAATCTACTCTATGTATAAAATTCATTAAATATTGATTAATTATTAATTTTAGTCCTTCAAAAACAAAATATATTTCTTTTCAAAGTTATCAATTATATTTACAAAGTAGAGTCTAGCCTCTAGGTATTTTGATTAGGCAAAATGAACCCATTGTATTTTAATTGGAAAGAGCACTGACGAGGCGCAGGACAAAGCTAGACCAACAGTATCCAATATAATCCCACAGGCAGCACTGTCTTCGTCACAAAGGAGTCAAAACAAGATACAGATGGGGAGGTTGGCAACAAACTGTTAACTTTTCCTCATTAAATTGAAGTCTACGTTCTTCCTGGAAGGTTTTCCACTTCCAATTCCTCTTCTAGTCTTTAAAAAAAACAGACTCAATCTAAATAACAACCACGGTTATAAATTGTATTTTCTCAATCAAGCTATCTCTCAAAATAAGTGTGTTTTTATAATATGTTTAATGTAAATTATTAATCAATTTTTAGGGATTAATGTACTTGATTATGGTCGAGGCTGATGATAAACCTTTAAAAAAGAGGCGGCTTTATAGGCTTTATATTTTGTCTTTTTTTTCAAAACCATACAAAATAGATTTTTTTAAGTGCTACATTAATATTACAACAGTTCGTTAGAAAATCACTTAGGCTCATTTTCGTATTTCCTAAGTTTTAATTTATTTATTTTTCCAAAATTTGCATCATGACTTCATCCAAGTGAATTAAAGCAATTGTAATTAGTGTCATCACACATGTCAAACATTCCCTAAATATCAATTTTAAGCCAAAACAAAAGTCATTAAAAAAAATTATCAGTTAGCTACTATAAAACTCATTTTTCTAGGAAGACGCAAGTATTATTTGAAGGAAACTTCCCTACTGGATACATATAATACATATATAGAAACACAGAGTCATTTTAACACATATATTTATTATAGTAAACAAAAGATAAATTGTCATAAATACAGGTTTCACAAGATTGAACAAATAGCAAAGAGTGAATAAAGAATGTAACATTTACACAGTCTCACTTGGTAGATTTTGTTATTAATAGGTATCCATAAAACATGATGAATCCACAGCTGATATCTCCAGCTGATTGTAGGTTATGAAACAGGGGTCACAAAAGTACTACTGCTGATCTTATTCCCCTGTGGTACTGCCAGCATAATATAGTACATTGATAACTATAAATTTCTATGCTAAATCAAAACCTAATCATAGGCTGATATAAAAATAGAATAATTAGCGCGGACCCCACAATGAATTTAAGGCAATTTCCTTGGGTAGCGCCATTAAGCCAATACTCAGCTAATTCACAGTTTTCAACTACATTTACATAAAGTTTTAAACTTGTTTTTAAAGTAAACAGACATCCTGGTAGTAGCCCCCAATATAAAAAACTAATGTTCATGACGTTTAGGACGTCATGACTAAATTCGGAACGAAGGAGTAATGAACTCGTGACTCAGACTAAGTCTCAACACTAACATTCTTAGCCAGAGGCTTTAATGTAAGAACAGTGCCATGTGACACATAAATAATCTTAGCAAACATCTATGCTCAAGTTAGACATACCAAATTTAGTAAACCTAAACAAAACTATTCTTCTAGAAACCAAACGAGGCTTCTCATAAAATAAAAGACATATAAGTTTCCTTTGAAGAAGGATGCATAAGTTACATTACTTTACAAAAGTCCTAGTAGCAAGGACTTGGCCACAGCGACAGGATACCAGTACAGCTGAACGCGTCGTCCATGTCCACGGTGAATTGAGTAGGGCGACCCCTTATCCCGTTGTCACGGCTGAAGGTAGCGAATCTGACGCCGCAGTCGCCATGGTCCTTCGTGACGGCGCCGGGCGGCGAATACTCCGTGTAGTCTTGACTCACGGTGGAACCTTTCTACGAATCTGACGCCGCAGTCTGCATGGTCTATAGTGTAGGCGCTGGGCGGCGAATATTTCTTGTTGTCTCGACTCGCAGTGAAATTATTTTACGAATCTGACGCCACAGTCTCCATGGTCTATAGTGTCGGCGCCGGGCGGCGAATACTTCTTGTTGTCTCGACTCGTCGTGGAATTATTCTACGAAATGCTATCTCTGGACGGCCCATATATATACCAAATCTGGCTAGGACAAGGCGAAAAAGAAATGGAAAATAAGAATGTAAGAACAGACAGAAATAAAGGAGAATAAACGTGGGGAGAAAAGGAAAAACAAAAGAACACTATTCAAGGTTCTTTAAATGACCACCAGTATCTCTGTGTGCGCAACAGGTGTAGGCGTCGAATCTTGACCTCCGGTCTCTTCTCCAGCTGAGTTCAACCAGCGCGCACGTGTAGGGTCGGCCATGGTTGAAAACCTCGTGTTTTTTAAAAGAATGATATCTGCAGACATCTGGCTGGGGTGAGCTTGTTCATAAATATATTATATCATAATATATCTGTATTAATTTTACTTATTTAATATCCACTGTTGTTTTTTATGAGAAATAAGGATATACACATATTTTTTAACATTTTTCGTGTGTGTACACCACGTGGCTGTAGAACGCCCGTTTATGAATTATTATCCACCAGGAAAAGCGAAGTGTTAAAGTCCTTAGTTCATAAACACAATAATATTAGCCTTCTTCTTTGATATTTAACACTGTAATTATAAAAAGACAATATTTTTGATCAACCACGTGTTAGGAGGTTAGACGATAGGTAACTTTCGTAGATCAGAAGATCTAACTTTAGAAACAGATTAAATTAAATATGCTGATTTAATTTCTGTCTCGCATAAAATCCCAAAAATATTAAATATTTTTCTTGTAGCTGTTCAACCATTTGGTTGACACGCTACATATTTTACATGTCAAATACTCCCCAGCTATTCATTCAAGATAAAATAGTTAAATAAAGCCTTATTTAAATTCTTTTCACTTTTAAAATTATTCATCAATAAACTACGTTTACATAAATTTCCCCCAGTAAACAAATATATAATGTTATTTTAATTTGTAAAACACTCCCTAGATATGCGTTTAAAACAAAATCGTTGCAAGCTATTTAAAAAAAATTCATTAAAAATTAGTGTTTAGCTAACTACAATTAAATGAATTTTCCTCCAAAACGCAAATTTATAGATGTTATATTTTTGATGGATATCAAACGCTCCTTAGATATTAGTTTTAAGTACCCTTTATAATTTGAAAAATAATTGTTTATTAATTATATATTAAGAGTGTTTATTGTGATCAACAAAATTATTATTGTTTTTTATAGGGAAAACATTTTAAGACAAATTCACTGAAAATCTATTTTTGAAGTTTTTGTTCAAAACTAAAATAAACTGTTTTGGAATGTATGCCAAGAAAATTGAAAACAAAGGAACACAAATTATAAAATATAATTTTACAAAACTACAATGCTAAAAATAAAATGGTATCGACGAATTAAAGAATAGTTTTAATTAAAAAATAATAATTTATATACATTTTAAGATCTTGAATTTTACTGGTGCAAATATTCGTCTTCCTGCCCAACTAAATATGGGTTGAGTGCATATTATCTAGCTTTCTTAAATTTTTTGACACTTCATTAATGCTCATTTAAACTAATAGAGTAGGGATATGAAATGAATGATTTAGAGAAAAAGACTACAATTCTCTTAAATGATCATCGGGAAATCATTTATGAAACAACGCCTCATCACATATGGCTGAGATTTATATCTGTTACGGGGAGTCTGGTTTCTACCATCCTAACGAGACTGACGCCTTTAACCATGACTTCTCAATTTCCAAATCTGGTATTTCAGATGTCTCAATTGATTTAAAAATAAAAACCTGATTGCATAATAATACGGTAGATTCTGCGGTGGCCGTATGGTCTAAGGCGCTACTCTTGTGTTAGAATAGACCGCTGATGACGGGGAGATAGAGGTTCTACCGAGGGCTGATTTTAAAAATTGTGTTTCACTCTCCCTCCACGCAAATGTGGATACATTTTCTCTAAATACAACTTTCTAATCCTTGAAACCATTAGCGTTATTAGTATAAAATATATAAACAGAACCGGTAGTATGAAGTGGCATTATAAAGAAAATGGTAGAATCTTTCGAGATTTCTTCAATAATAAGTGGTGCTAGAATTAGCATTAATATTAATGTTTCTGTTGTCTTTTTAATGTTAAATAATATTAAGTTTACTTAAAATGTTGGAGAAGATTATCATAGCTCTATGTAAAAAAGAGAATACAAAAAAGTTATTTTTAAATCAATAAATCCAACTGCTTCTTGAACATGGTGACCTGGCGGTCTAGGGGTAAGGTGTTAGACTATTATGCTGGGAGTCCGGGGTTCAATCCTTGGTCCCGGCAGAGATTTATCTTATTGCCAAACCCTTCCTTCGCCTCTGACAAGACGTGTATTAATCTGTGAATGTGTGGAATGACAGGCTTCCACCGTGGTTCGGATCACACGTTAAACCATATGTCCTCCATTTCATCTCACAATCACCCTACCATTACACATCAGCTTAAGTGCGTACAACTCGAACGGGTAGTAAGAAGCAGTGCTAATAATAATAAATATAATAAATTCTTGAGTATGAGCTACATTTGATTATGTTCAGCGTTGAAAGGGAACAATATGTACATTTTTGAGGTAGTTCATCCAAACAACTAAACCTGACGAAGTGGACGGAAGATAGAGAAAAAAAAATCTTAGAGGATTACAAGTAAAGGGAGGTTATCGGAAAAGCTATAACATTTTCCCTAGGGTTTTTGAAACTCAAGACAGAAAGGAGAAATAAAGAACGGTAATTTTTCTCTCGACTTATCTTCACATTAGAAGGTGAATTTACTGGGTGCTAAGGACTCTATAGAGGAAAGGGTTTTCATTTATTTTTTTCATTTGAAATTATTACTTTCATAATAACGTCTGGAAATTATAAAAAGGAACAATGATTTATAGTATTATACTTGCAACTGAATTGAGTCAAAGTATATTATGTAGGGAAACTTTGTCTGGTATTGAACAATATTTTCTGTCGTGAATGGATATAAACTTACTGTCTAGTTTTGAAAGAGAAGGTTGTTGTGTGGTACTGGAACAATACTTGCTGTCGAGTATGAAGGGAAATTTGCTGTCAGGTGATGGAACAATACTTGCTGTCAAGTATGAAGGTAAAGTTGCTGTCAGGTGATGGAACAATACTTGCTGTCAAGTATGAAGGTAAAGTTGCTGTCAGGTTATGGAACAATACTTGCTGTCGAGTATGAAGGGAAAGTTGCTGTCAGGTGATGGAACAATACTTGCTGTCGAGTATGAAGGGAAATTTGCTGTCAGGTGATGGAACAATACTTGCTGTCAAGTATGAAGGTAAAGTTGCTGTCAGGTGATGGAACAATACTTGCTGTCAAGTATGAAGGGAAAGTTGCTGTCAGGTGATGGAACAATACTTGCTGTCAAGTATGAAGGGAAAGTTGCTGTCAGGTGATGGAACAATACTTGCTGTCAAGTATGAAGGGAAAGTTGCTGTCAGGTGATGGAACAATACTTGCTGTCAAGTATGAAGGGAAAGTTGCTGTCAGGTGATGGAACAATACTTGCTGTCAAGTATGAAGGGAAAGTTGCTGTCAGGTGATGGAACAATACTTGCTGTCAAGTATGAAGGGAAAGTTGCTGTCAGGTGATGGAACAATACTTGCTGTCAAGTATGAAGGGAAAGTTGCTGTCAGGTGATGGAACAATACTTGCTGTCAAGTATGAAGGGAAAGTTGCTGTCAGGTGATGGAACAATACTTGCTGTCAAGTATGAAGGGAAAGTTGCTGTCAGGTGATGGAACAATACTTGCTGTCAAGTATGAAGGGAAAGTTGCTGTCAGGTGATGGAACAATACTTGCTGTCAAGTATGAAGGGAAAGTTGCTGTCAGGTGATGGAACAATACTTGCTGTCAAGTATGAAGGGAAAGTTGCTGTCAGGTGATGGAACAATACTTGCTGTCAAGTATGAAGGGAAAGTTGCTGTCAGGTGATGGAACAATACTTGCTGTCAAGTATGAAGGGAAAGTTGCTGTCAGGTGATGGAACAATACTTGCTGTCAAGTATGAAGGGAAAGTTGCTGTCAGGTGATGGAACAATACTTGCTGTCAAGTATGAAGGGAAAGTTGCTGTCAGGTGATGGAACAATACTTGCTGTCAAGTATGAAGGGAAAGTTGCTGTCAGGTGATGGAACAATACTTGCTGTCAAGTAAGAAGGGAAAGTTGCTGTCAGGTGATGGAACAATACTTGCTGTCAAGTAAGAAGGGAAAGTTGCTGTCAGGTGATGGAACAATACTTTCTGTCGAGTATGAAGGGAAATTTGCTGTCAGGTGATGGAACAATACTTGCTGTCAAGTAAGAATGGAAAGTTGCTGTCAGGTGATGGAACAATACTTGCTGTCGATTAAGAAGGGAAAGTTGCTGTCGGGTGATGGAACAATACTTGCTGTCGAGTATAAAGGGAAAGTTGCTGTCAGGTGATGGAACAATACTTGCTGTCTAGTATGTTAGGCTCATCTTCCTGGTTTTCCGAAGATGGAGATAGTATTACGGGAACAGCAGTTGTTGAATAATCAATTAATTTATTCCAACCTCCTCTCACCACTGAGTGATCTTTTGTTCTTCTCTCTTCCCACACACTCTCTCTCTCTCTCTGATTCAGAATTAAATTACGTATGCATTTATTATCCTCCCCTCCATCCTGAGGGGCCTCTCACTTGCCATATGACCCGTGATAACCACGCAATTTATGTCACGCCTCATACTTTTCCTTACTCCATCCAGTCTATACCCTCCGTCCACATCCCCTACCAAGACTTTGTTCTTCTTAAATCAAGATATATACATATATACAATACTCTGAGCAAAGGAGTGCTTTATAAGCCAAACCATTGCTTAAGAAAGGGAAAATAAGCAATATAAACACCTTTTTTTACATTATTTTTAAAGAACATATACGTAAAGTTCGTTCACGGTAGGAGTTTACCTCTGAAAGGCCTTTTTCCCTACCAGAAATCTATTATATAGTAGGATATTGGTAGGAAAAAAGACCTTTCAGAGGTAAACTACCGTGAATGAAGTATATATACAATCACTATTGAAAAAAAAATCGTATGGATCTTCCCCCAGATAGTGCGATAAACTAAACCGCGTTTGAATGCTAACTCAAAAGTTTGCCCTTGAAAGCTTTACTCTGCCAACTCCTTCATATCAACAGTTAAGTAATATCTGTCATGAATGACATTTTTTTTTTTCTTAATTTATAAAGTTTGTCATCTATTTCCCCTATGCTCATAACAGATACTCAACAACTGATTATAATCATCAACATGTGAAGAGAATTGAACTCTTATGTTCGTACCGAAGCAACAATTTATTTATTTTGGCCAAAAAATATGTTGGTTTAAAAATTGCAAAAACACTGACCTTTCTTGAAATCACTGCATTCATAATTTAAACTGTGTGTTTAAAACTAGACATCCTTCCTTTTTTTTATTAGCGCGTCTTACTATCCTTTAAGGCTATATGATATCTACATTACCTTACTTCATTAACAAAGTTAGTAAGGTGTATAGCCTAAAATGTACCAACATTTGCACGGAGGAAGAAAACCCATTTAATAAAAACCACCCTCAGTGTACCCGGACGTGATTCGAACCTTGATCTTCTAACCATCATCCATCTGCTTTATTGCAAGAGTGACACCTTTAAACATGCGACCACTGAAGCGGGCTCCAAATTATTTGCCAGATAAAAATATATAATTTAAATAAAAGTCTCTTAACTTGTGGAAGTGTGTAATATGCGTCATTACGCAACTTTCTCTTGTCACAAATTACTTTCTCCCTTCCCTTTACCTACCCGCTTCCGACAGTTCGCGTGTTCAATCTTATCGTGCAGACATTATTATGTCCTGTCCGCAAGAGTGTCGTGCCAATAATCTCCTCGGATGAAGCCCCCCTTCAGGAGGAAGGAAATTAATGTTGATAGCGTTCTCTAAGTCGGATCTATTTGACCTTTCCCTTGACTAGTTTGCTACAAAGATAGTGTGCTTATATTAGCTGACCCAAGATTATTTTTATGCACCGCGTCTTACCTCCTCTTAAGGATATCCGCATATTCACATAAATAGGTTAAGAAGAAGGAAGCTATATTTTAGAGCGTATGTACCAGCATATTTTTTTAAGGAGGAGTGTAAAACCATTTTAAGTAAAAATAAGCCAATGTGGATTTGAAAACCGACATTCCCATCATCGTTAAACTAGACAAAATGGGGGTGGGCGTTTGGTCCGTGCGTGCCCAATGACATGGGTAAAATAGTTGTAGGGTTACTTAGAATACATGCACCCGAATAATCGAGGAAATTGGAGGGAAAAACTTCAGTGATAAATAGCACGTGGAAAACTATTTCCAAAGCAACCGTCTGGAATTTTAACCCGAGAATCCTTGTTATTAATAAAATAGATAAGACTATACTGATGCCTTTGCCCCCTTGTCCATTAATGTGGGTAAAAATTAAGTTAATTTTTTAACTAACTAACGTTACAGCAGGAAACGAATCTTTGTTCTAAGCCTCTCGACCTCTTTCCATGGGCCGACCTCCATGCGAGTGCTCCATTGAGGACGAAATTGCTGCTCTGGTGTTTTTTTACTACTTATCTGGGTAATGAACCCACACGAAGGATAATATGCCAGGAGCAGGATTTTTCTAAATGATTGGGAGGAATTATAGTTTTTTGTCGTATTTAGGAATGATTAATACTTTTAGCCACTTCAGATAGTCTTTATTTCAAACTCAATGACAGTCGATTCATAGTACAGGTTGAAGGGAAAAAATCGCTCTGCATTATTGATGAAGCTACGGATATACTTGCGACTAGGACTTTAGTAAAATAAGCCTCGCGACATAGACAAGATAGTAAAAATGAGTGACTATGGATGACCCTCATAAATAGCGTGGGTTGACTTTCTATCATCCAGGTCGTGGTGGTCCTGAGTTTCACTGAGCCGCTTTATGGGGTTATTTTTGTTTTTTTAGCTCCGTGTCTTACTACCCGTTTGGGCTATAGGCTTAAGTACTTATTACGCTAATGGATCAGGAATTGGGAAGGTTGAGTTTTTTAGAGGAAGTGAACCAATATTTGCGTGGAGGGAGAGGGGAAAAACATTTAGGAGAAACCACCCCCAGTTCACCCGGCCGAGATTCAAACCTCGATCTCCCCGTCCTCGGCAGTCGAGCTCAACACGACTAGCACGTTAACCAACTACGTCACCGAAGCGGATCGGGTCGCTTTATGCTAAAGTTCAACAAGATCGATTTTGACAGTTTGATCCAGAGTTGGGCGTGAAATGTTAGGTGTGTTGTCCTAGGTTAGATTATTAGTACTTCTGGTGTACTAACACTTATAATATAGAGACGGTTAAGGTAAATTTAGAGAAAAAGTAGCTACATTTGCATATGTGACCTGGTGATCTAGGGGTAAGGTGTCAGACCTCTGTGCTGGAGGTCCAGGGTTCAATCCCGGTCCCAGCACATATTTATCTGATTACCAAACCCTTCCTTCCCCTCTGACAAGACGTTTATTAATCACAGATTGTGAATGTGTGGAATGCCAGGCCTCCACAGTGGTTCGGATCCCACGTTAAACTGTAAGTCCTCCATTTCATCTCACAACCACCATACTATTACACATTAGCGTAAGTGCGTATAACCCAAACGGGTAGTAAGACGCGGTGATGATGTTAATAATAATAATATATATTTGCATGGATGGAGGGTGGGAAACAATTACATCATAGAAACCCATAGAGTAAACCTGGAAAGGAATTAAACTCTGACTTCCCGATCTTCTTAAAACCAGCCCAGACAAAAGTTGAAGATGCCTTAACCCACTTATCTGTAGATTCTGGTTTTCTTATTTAAAAAGTATATATATTAAATACCCAAGATAAATGTTATCCTTTCTAAAACTCTTGCCAACAGTGGGTGACATTGTAAAAATACCCAGGCGTCCTGAGGTGAGAAATCGATCTTTCAACATGCCACAGAGCGACAAAGCCTATTCCCTGCTTCATTTGCATAAAAGCTCCTGTGGCTCTCCGTTGGTATATTTACTTTTTATGTTATGTCAAGGACCAAAAAAAAAAAAGTTTCGTTCCTAGAAATTGTTCATACCCTTTGAGAATTCCCTAGCGTGATCTCAGTTGAGCCAACATCAGGCGATAAAAAGAACCAACAGGAAAAGTAAATTATTTCCCTGATACTGAATTTGATCCTTAAATTATGCTAAGCAATTTTTTTTTTCAATATGGGGTGGAAGGAAAAGTGAGCTAAGACCAGTGTTTTTAGCGAAATAGTTTTTTGCTCATAATTAATAAAATATTATTTCATTATAAACGTTTAGTTTAAATTTCTACATAAAGTTCTTAAATACTTACTATGAACAAAATGGCCTTTGATAAGAAACATCTTAAATGAGGGGAAAAGTTACCATTAAATTTCGCAATGCCCGAGACAATTACTATTCAAGAACATTTGAGATTACTGTGGTTTTTTTTAGATCAAACTAATAAATGTGCAAAATAAAGTTAAAGTTAAAATATATATATATATATTTCATTTATATCGTCTAGTCAAAGATGTGTTCGTCGTACTGTAAAGAAGTCAACCTTGGTGGTCTTGGTGTAAAGTACTCGCCTTAGGACTCGACGTTCGTGGGTTCAAACCCAGCTGAGGTTTACAAATTTTTCCAGGCCGATAAAAAAAATACCTAGCACATTCCTCTTCGGAAAGAAAGTAAAGCCATCAGTTCCATGGCGATTGTGACACGTAAAAAACCCCTGGAAGGAGTGTGTAAATACCTTTACCGGCAAAATTGGTAGACCATTATATTCTCGCTCATATAATTTGTGTTGACTCAAGACGGAGACTGTCAGGAAATGTAATATTGCAGATGGAACAAAATTGTGAATGGTCATGTTTAGTGGGTAAAAAGCAAAGTTGGTATACATATTTTATCTATTTTTTTATATTTTTTTTTAATCTTTGCGTGTTCAGATTTAAAAGATAGCCAACGTGTTTCATTTATGTATTTCAGTTTTCGTGTTAAAGTTGTTGTGTTTTGCACTATCGATTTAAGGACCGTTAAACTTGTTTCCGTTCTGTGGTCTGTTA
>CABFVX010000708.1:215904-238676 GCA_902151425.1 Timema shepardi | reverse complement strand
TGTTGGCGTAGTGATATATTAGGGATAACTTCTAGTAACATTTCGAGCTGTCATCCAGGTAAACTTAGCTCGTGAATGCCTTATAGCAGAAGGGCGTGGTGGAGACTGGTGATTGCTGTCCCAAGCACTAAGCAGTACCTACGATAGGTCAAGACTCGCCAATAAAACCACTCGAAACAGGATTATATTTTAATTGTATTATTTTACCTTAGAGTGAACTGTGTATCTTGCCTCAACAAGATCTTTCTAGTATCTAAAAGTTTTATTATATTTGTTTGAGAACGGAGGGATAAAAATGATACTTTTTACCCCCCTCCATTTCTGGGTATTATATTTTTTGGTTATGATTATTGCCGGGACAACTCCCAAATAGCTCAGTAGCTAGAGCATTGGCTTACTAAGCCAAATATCCCAGGTTTGATTCCCGTGTCCAGGTGTCATTTTTTATTTTAAAAATATATTTAGATGTGGGTGTAGCAGTACTTTGCAATTGTAATATCTTTGCTATTTAATACATCAGGACCATCTCAATTTTAATTGTACTATTGTCAGCATAAAGCCCTGCCAAGTTATCTGATAGCGTGTGATCTTATAATTGATCACTCATATATGTAGCTGATGATTTTTGCACGTCCATCAGAGACTCTGCCTTCATATATGAGTGAATAATGACTATGAACATGGGGCGACCCCTGGATAGCTAGCTCAGTGGTTAGAGCATTGGTGTACTAATACAAAGGTCCTGGGTTCTATTTTCATGTTCAGGGGTAATTTTTAAATTTAAATTTTTAAAAATATGAAAATAATTAGTGTTGTATTGTCTAAGAGAGGTCAGAAACCTTTTTAGCCACTGATCGACTTATACACTTTATTCACGTCCTTTTTTTTCCTCATTGAACCTATATTTATAACTTAAAATCAACTTTCCTCAAATACCTATGTCTCCAACCTTTTAAGAACGCAAAAAAGTGGATATTTCCATATCATCATTATCATCATCTTGAACAGCTTCCAGCCACTGGCTGAGTCTGTTTGGAACATAAGCCTCTCCACTGCCTCCTTACCTCCCACCACCTTTCTCCCTCCACATTGGCCTAGTCTTCTCCTCTTTCCTCCACACTCATTACTCCCTTGGCCTTCCTCTCGGACCCCTAGCCCCCACCTCCATATCCATCCTCCTCCTAGTCATTCATTCCCTCTCCAGTCTGCTCACATGGCCATACCACCTTAATCATGCCTTCTCTATCCTGTTATATAAAACGCATAAACACTACCAATTATGACCAATCTATGTTATTTTGGTATACTCAAATATTATTTTAAATTGTTAGTTATACTTGAGAGCCTACAAGATATAAAAATCGACTTTTAATAACTTTGTTTTCTTACTCGATCGACTGAAGATTGCTTCAAGATCGCCCTGATGATTACGATCGACTAGTTGCCAACCCCATGTTTAAGATATTTTTTTGTATGAGTAATACTACTAGCAATCACAATCTAGTATTAATCCAACGATATGTTAACCCTACTTCTAAACACCAATTCAATTTGAAAGATCTTTAAAAAGTGACTTCTTATTAAGGTTCATAGCACTGTTACAAGAGTATGGACAGAAGGGAAGTAATATTAAATTGCTGATAACTAGAAAAAATTGAATTATCTACATAAAAACTTAAGCTTTAACTTAAAGGAACAAATTTTATGCGATTCACTATTAATTATAAAACTGGTTGGTCAATAGTAGCTTTACATCCCACGAGGAACAAATTAAAAATACAAACCAATCATCCACGCTAGCTATTGTTAGCATATGAGAAAAAATACACAATATTAGAATTCAGTTTTCTTCGGCCACTTGAATTCGAATCGTGAGTTCCCTGTCAAGATGCCCAATGCTTTCAGTATGGGGAAACACACAAATGCTACACGACTGTGCATAAAAATATTGCATTTTTAGATATTCGCCTATAAAATATAAATCAAATTAATTATTTAATGACACGTGTGCTCGTTTTAACTCCTTTTATCTTTTGAACTACTTCTTAAAAAAATGAAATATTTATGTCATTTTATTAATCCTTATGGGTAGTGCTAGTAATGCAAAGTGTGAAGTGGCCAGAGCTGACATTTCGATCAAAGCTCGTATAGAAGTTTTGATGTGTAAGAAACTAATTTAATGGAAACTGACCCAGTTTTGAACAAGCATAAACACCCAATAAGATACCAACATTTTTGAGTTTTGATCATATTTTGGCCCACAATTTTGTAGCGAGAAATAATAAAATTTCATAGAATATATATATAACTATTATATCATCTTCAGACGTGATTAAAAAACTGTTAAAGCTTCTTCTAACATATGTTGTAACAGTGTTAAGACACAGACTCCGTATCTATAGGTCCGTAGTCCGTACTCCATGCTCCTGGTCCATAAGAAATTCTATTCGCGATTACAGTCTCAGTATCCGTAATCACGTGACCGTTTCAACCAATGAGATAGTAAGAGACTTCATCCAATCAAAAAATTCTAAAGAAAATAGTCTACAGCACGGAGCATGCGTCAAGCAGTAAGGAGTCAGCTGATCAAAGAAAAAGAAACCAAAACAGCTTTGTTGAGAAAACTTCCAGTATTTATATTAAAATATAGGTTAAGATCACAAGAAATATATTTATAACTTTATTCTAACTATCAAACTTAAAATAATAAGTAAATGCAATAGCCTGAAAATGCTAAACAGATGTAGGCCTACTAATATTTTTGATGGAAAATCACTAGTATCCATAATTTATCAATTACAAAAAATTAAATGATGCTAGTAAATAGAGTATAAACAAAATAGGGGTGTTGAACCTACAAAAGCAAAGCTAATATTTCTTAGAACTTGGGTATTTCTCAGAAAACACTTTCCTAGAAGCTGCTCTTCTCCGGGTGTTTAGATTTTTAGAAAAATGTTTCTGAAAGAGGTCCACGTGTAGCCATCTTTTCATTTTGTATATGTTTCCCTAGCGGCGGATTCTATCACTGCTATTCTTTATTTCAAGGCACATGCAGATATTTACTCGGCTGTGATTGGTAGTCCGTATAAACGAGTCCGTATGAAAGTTAAAGTTGGGCGACTTCTACGGAGTAAGGACTTACGGATAAGGACTCTGTGGCCAGTACAATCTAATATTGTAGCACCGACTTCTTACGGAGCACGGACTACGGACCACAGACCTACGGATACGTAGTCTGTGTCTGGGCCTTAACAAATTAATAGCATAGGCCTACAAATAATGTTTGGTTAAATTGACGTTTGTGTTTACCATAAATAAGAAATACGTTTAAAGATTTGACTTTACTTGTATTTATATCTATAGACGATGCAATTACTCACATAATATACGTCATTTTATATAAAGTATTAAAGTGAAAATAATGTAAGATAAAAATAAACTCACCTTTAGGAGGTTACTGGAAGATTTAAAAATCCTGGTAATTTGCTCACAAGCATTCTTCTTAGCTGCGATGGTCCTAACATCATTTTTTTTTCTAATTAATTCTAATAAATACCATTTGTACTTCTCACTTCACCACACGCTCTTAATTAATTACGATGTGTCTATCAACAAGCGGACATATTTACCAGGCTATCCGACTTTACAAGCACAATCGACACTTTAGAAGGCAGTGGTTGTAGAGAATTTTATTTCCCTTCGGGGTGTAGTTCTCCTGTGTAAGATTTCTTCACGTGACCTTGAGTGACTCAAGCCAAACGTTCTAGCACGACGCAGCTGTCTTCCTCAGGAGTAGCCGACTCCGCCTCTTCTCCTCCTCATCTCATAATCCAACATCGTTCTTGCATACGAGCCTAAGAATAGTTACCAGGGCTATTGAGAAGTTTTATTTGTCTCTGTATTCTCTTCTAACTGAATAAAAATAATTCACACTACTTATTTTTAAACTCTTAAAAGCACTTTCCTTTGCTACTGGTATTTTGCAGTATAATTGTCATAGTCATGGTAACGAACTAATCAAACCCAATGTCTTGTTGTTTAAATTATTGAATTAACTGTTAATCTTAAACAGTGGCGACTCGTAGCTCAAATTAGTGGGGGTGTTGCTCCAGAATTTTTTTTATCCTTTATTTTAAAATTGTGTAAAAGGAAAAAAATATTTATAAAAATAATTTTTTAATTACTTTAACTTAAATTGTTACCAGTAGCTGTCGGGTAGTATGGGCACACTACGTCACACCCCGCATACTTTCCATATCCGTACCGTTATTCCCCTGACCTACTTTCCTCTGATTGGCTGCTATAAATAGCCTCCTTCCCCCAAACCTGATCTACTTTCTCCCTCCTCCTGCCCCCCTCCTGACCTCACCACTACAACCCCAAACCCTGACATGTTGGTTCTTGATGCTTAATTATTAATGATTGTTAATTAATTAATTAATTGGTAGGATAAAGGTGTTGGAGTTTTTATTCATCAATTAGAACCTCTAGCTAGCGCTGTCTTATGTTAAATGAACATTGGTTCCTCTGTCACAAGGCCCTGTCGGAATGAACCTCTCCTGACGGCCTTTTAATTATTAATGATTGTTAATTGATGTATGCTAATTAATTATTGGCTAGGATTGAGGTGTTGGAGTTTTAGGGCATTGTAGTTTATTTGGGGGGAGCATGAGACAGAGGCACGAACCTCGCACTATGGCTATCGGGGGTATAATGAACATTGGCTCTTCTGCCACAAGGCTCTGTCCCGGAACAAGCAGCATGAACCACTCGCTATGGTGATCGGTGGTAGAGTGTGGTAATTGGTTCACCTGCCTTGAGACCCCCTCCCCTTCCTCCTTCGCAACCCTGGTGCCAGTCTACCGGGTCGACAAGACAAGAATAGATCGTGACCTCAATGACGTAATCATTGCGTGTTATATTGCAACCCTGGCGCCAGGTTGGCGGGCAGCCAAGACAAGTTGAGACAAGAATGGTCATTGACCATGGGTAACGGGGTTTTCCCTGGCACCAGTATGTCGGTCTGACAAGACAAGAATAGATATTGAGGTCATTGACCTGGGCAACGGGGTTTCCCTGGCGCCAGGTTGGGGGGCAGACAAGACAAGTTGGGACTCGTAAGGGACAATCAGTAAATAAAACACAGATATTACAAATATATATATATATATTTATTATTTACAAATATATATATATTTATTAAATCAGCACAATTATACATTTTTACAGGAATGACGCATATATTCGTTCATACGTTTTTCTACCGTGTCTCTTAGATGCGTTAGTAAAATGGTTTTTAGTTCACAATCCAGCATGTAATAGTTCAAACCGACGACTTGACGTGTATAGTAGGTAGCATTGATAAGATCCAGGTTTTTGATGTGTGTTTCCACCGTAGGCTGTTCTAGGTCGATGACATCCATCGATTCTGTTGGCGTGTCGCATACATCCACGACGAGCGTGTCGATCAAATTGTAGCAATTAGCGTGCGACGGGTGTCGACCACATGTCCCGTCGGTCGACGGTGACGTCGATGAGGTCCCACACCTCACAAAGACGCGCCCAGCTAGGTGCAAGATAGGTGACCCGTTTGATTCCGGCGTCTTGTTTCTCGTTGATGACGACCATACGGTCACCACACATGCATCTCAGAGAGATTTCATGACTATTCAGACTAATCTTCTGAGGAGGTTGCGTGTTGCTGAAAAACTTTGATATGGCTGACTTGTAGCTGCCAAGTTATTGCCACTCTGTACGATTAAACACGGCGCAGTTCCCACCGCATTTTTCTAGCTAGATATAGGGCGTAAAGTTGTTCTTGACGCTCATGCCGAAGATGACCTGCTTGGCGTTTACTCCATCCAGCGGGAACAATGTATTGAAAATACTGGTGACGGCGAGTGGCTTCACCGGCTTTGCTTTGCTGACGCAAACGTCTTGACCTTCCATGCTGTTTAGCAGTTATGGCCGGCACGCCATCGGGACGCCCTTTTTATAGGCGCGCGCCGCCTGGACACGGCCTCTTTGAAGGGCGACATGCCCCTACAGTCTTGAAAAACCTATTGTAATATCTCACCACCTTAGCGTCGTTGGCTGTATGATTGGTGGGCAAAAATAGGTTTTGGAAGGTTTTCATCGGAATGTTCTAGGCGCCATAGAGAAGGTACATCAGACAGTAATGGCAGCAAACGTCTGAGGCAATGCTTTGAAGCTGTAGCGTGCTACGGGACATGCGAAAAGTGTTTTTGCGTATAAATGCCAGATGTGACTTTATACGCGGTGGAAAACCATAAATATCAAAGTATTCCCCCACACCGTGCTTGTCGATAAAGATGGCGACCCTATGCGTCCCAGGTTTGGTGTGTGGATCGGTGTTGATGACTAGAGCGGCAGGTCGCGCTATTCTTGCGGGTAGTTGATCAACAGGGAAAACACCCGGCCCTACAGAACGGAACCACGGGCTTGTTTTCAGCGCACGTCTTATGGTGTGCATGTCCATCTTCAATCATCAAATCTCGAAGTCCCCAGACGATAGAGGCAGAGCAGAAATTCCATACAGAACTATGCGCCATGCACATGGTGCGGCCCAATTTAATTGTTTTCAGTGACGAGCAACCTCTGTCGTAGAGATCTACGATGGGTGTAGACGTGTATTTGACTAGAAACTTTTTCTTTTCGCCCCCTTGACGTAGACAATTTCTGCACGCGTTGTGATACGGGAGATGAGGGATTCGAGCAGGCTGTAATCCACATCACCGCTACCCCAGATGATACCGTGCAGATTGTTGACTATATAGTCGGCTTTCTTTCTGGCATCGGTGGAAAGTTCCTCGATAGCGTATGGGGGTTTTAACACCCAATGTTGAAGTAATGTGCCGCATACAGATAAAACACTCAGTTCCTTGACGATAAACTCTTTTTTGTCGTCGATGAAGCTCTGGAAATCCACAATGACGTCCATGACTTAAATGAGAGGGTAAGGGGCTGGAAACCGTTTATATTAACTTCCATAATCGGTCACGACGTTTCTATCCTTGTAAATTGTGATGATGTTGGCAAACTCCCCGTACACGATACAGTTTGACGGTTTCGGTGAGAGCCCGGGTGAAGCTCACTTCGATGCTCAGAGAACCGTGCCTCGTCAAATTCCAATGCGATGTCATGTGGGTGGACAGATTAGGCGTGAGATCGAAAGCCATGAGATGATATCTCTTGGGGAAGACTTCTCGGGTGATGTAGCTACTCTCGTTCATGAAATGTATACCCGTTTCAGAAAACAGTGTGTGGTAGGACATGACATAGTGTTCGTTTGAAAAATTGGGCTGTAACGGTTTCGACGGTACTTGTTCCCCGTCCGCGTACAGCGAGAAATGGTTTATGCCGTACGTTTGAAATTTGAACGGGTTCTTGGTGGCGTCTCCGTTTGAACGCTGCGTTTGACACAAATCCCACGATGCAGCGTTTGGGTAACTGTCCGGTGAATACGTTGTCCAGCGATTTCCCTTGCACTCCCGTAGGAAAAGTGAGTATTTTTAATTCCACACAGGTGATGGGATACTTTGCGGGACTGACGTTTAATGCTTTGGTGTGTGCCAACAGTATAGAAGGTGCTACTTTGACTCGTCACACTAGAAGGCCCGCTTCAACGATGTGAACCTTGAAGTGAGGGAGTTCAGGGACGGCCATAAGACTAAACCCGTCTCTGGAACGGACCAACCTGACTCTGAGTTCGGTGCCGTTCACTGGTCGGGTAGTAAGCGGATACAGAGAGGGTGTAACACAGAGAGCCATGTGAACTGCTATATCCAAGTTTGGATAAACGTTTTGCAAATCTGTTTTCGCAGAAACGAAGATAGACTTTCCAATTATCTAGAATCTGGGTTTACCATAATTTTTTTAGAAGTAAGGTGGCATTGAAAATGTATGCATTCTTGAACTAAGTCCATCTCTAAATCATTAGAAAACATTTCTTCCAAGAAAAGGGCTTTTTCCGTAAGGGTACTCTTAGGTATTAACAAGCCAACACCTTCTCTGAGGTTCACTTCTGACAGTCAGAGCTGGTAAACAGGCAAACAAGGGAGAGAGTATTCAACGACCACCACCCCAGAGAAGAGGGTAAACCTGGCTGAACACTCGTATTTAGTAAAGAGCAAATTTGTTACTACCACGTGTCAGTCTACTCTAAATCATCCAACCTTCCATAGTGGTCACCACTACCGGAGGGACCTTCCTGTCCTACCTGCCCCCCCCCTCCCTCACAGCGACACTCCTTGTCGCTGAGGAGCCTCACTCAGACTCTCCATCAGCCCACCTTCCACAGCGGGAACCACTTCCGGAAGGACCTTCCCATCTCCTTCACCCGACCCGGCCCCTCACAGTGACATCCCTAGTTTCCGAGGAACCGCCAAACTCTACTAATCCTCCACAGCGAAACCCCTAGTTGCCGGAGTGCACCCTATCTATCCTTTTTTTTTTGCCCCCATCTCCCCCTTCACAGTGATCACCACTGCCAAAGGGGACACTTTTGTATAATAACCTCATCTCCCTGCATCCTCCAGTAAGTTCCATCCCGGCATGAGATTCAGCCATAAAAACGGGCGATGACATAAAAGTAAACTAGCCCACAGACATCAACAAGAAGATGAGGCCACCAAACCAGCCCCCGCTAGAGGCTACTCAACTTAAAAACCTTCTCACCCTGATGGGACAACAGCCCACAAGACTCCCAGCTGTTCAACAACAACTGCAACGTCAAGCCTGAAGTCTCCAGCCACGAGATCCTCCCCATCATCCCTGTCAAGCCATTTACAAGATTCCCCCACTACTCGGGCTCCTTTTAATCCCATCTAACCTCTTAGCCCAGATCAAAAGAACTTCCTGCACCCGCTATACACTCCTCCCGCCACATACACCTTCTCCCCGTCTTCCCTCTTATTTACCCCACGGGACAAACGACTAGTCCTCAAGGCCATTTGACACCTAGACCCACTCTTCGACGAGCTCATAGCCAACGCCAAAAGGAACTCCACTACATAGACGAACAGGACAACCAACTTCAAGACTTCACCCCCCTTGAAGGTTTCCACCATCCAGACGCCATCCCCAAACCCTAAAAACAAAACAACCAACCGTGATTCCCTTTTCTCATCATGCCCAGCACTACACAGAAGGGGCAAGGTGGGGTGTAACAACTTTGATGTTGTCTTTCTTCTTGAAAAGAAAAGCGAAACTGGTGCGTTCTTTAGAAAATATGTCGTTGTGGTAAAAGCTAGGGTTTACAAGAAAACTACTAACTTGAGATGTGACAATGGAGGTGAGTATGTATCAAAGAGTGTTCAAGATTTCTGTAACTCAAAGTATATTAATGTGCAACACAAGATTGCAAAGAACCCCGAACAGAATGCAATATTAGGGAACGCTATGGATGCACTTTGTTGGAAGGGCAAGATGTTTGATTTTTGATAGTGGAACGGACAACAATTTTTGTGGAGAAGCAATTTTAGCTTTAGTGTAACTCATGAATAGAACTCCAATATCCATACCTACCAACGGTCGTACATCTACAGAGATCTGATTTGCGTTTAAGCCCGATATAAATAAAATTAGATTCTTTGAATGTACAGCATACGCACGTTTTCCAAAGGAAGATAAATAAATCTGGAAAAATGGGTGAACAATCCAAGAAAATGTTGATGGTTGGCTACTGCAACAGCAGATAGCGCTTGTGGGGTCTAGCGATAAAAAAAAACTGTAGTCAGTGCATGATCTGTACGATTTGATAAACATCATCCTGACATGAACAATTTTGAAACTGTTGTTGTTGATAGGTCGATCAAGAAAGAAGAGTCACCCGAAAAACAATTTATATCTTCTACTTCTCAAGCTGAGTCTGTGGATGAACTTGTGGTTTGCAGGAACTATAGGCAGAGACTCTGAAGTGAGAATAAAGATGGATTTGTTTGCTAGTCATTTTCCTTCTTAGGTACCTATGCACTATAATGAAACCATAAAATTGTATAACGGTTAGAAGGAGGTGGTAAATAATGAGCTGACTTCATTTGAGGAAAATCAAACCTAGAAATGGGGAAACCCAATCATTGACGCAAGATGGGTTTTGTTGAAAATTTAGTCAATGGTGAACAACAGAAGAAAGTAAGGCTGGTAGCAAGAGGGTACTAACAACCTACTCTGCAAGAAGAAGCTACATATACCCTAGTCACCAGAATTATGACACTGAGAACGTTGCTGGCAATCGCAGAGCTGATAAGGATCTTCAAATACATTGGCTTGATATTAAATATACATTTCTCAAGAGTAACCTGAGTGGAGATATTTATCTGAAGCCACCCGATAATCTACAATCCAACCCTGGATTATTGATTAAAATTTTTAAAGGTCTAACGTTGATCCTTGTCTTTATTTTAATAGTGTCACTTAATTTTAATTTGGGTTGATATTATTTTGACATCAAGCACTATTAATGATGTGAATAATGTAAAGAAGAAATTGATAATAATCTTAGAAGCAACAGATTTAACTACTGAAACCAAAATTCTTTTTTAAGGTTTAGAAATTAAAAAAAATGTAATAGTAGGATAAATATTGGTCAAACAATTTTGATAAGGAAAGTGATCGAGTGTTTTGGAATGAGTGATTGTAAGATGTCAAAAAATCCAATATAGGCTAACATGAGTTTATAGAAGGGAATTGCAGGTGAATTCAAGGTGCCTTACAGAGAACTTATTGGTAGCTTGATGTATATTATTTTGGTTACAAGGCCAAATTTATGTTTTGTTGTTTCATATTTTGGGCGATTTCAGAATCTTTACAATGATATTCATTGAAAATATCTTGAAGTTTTAATTCGCTATCTCAAATTTACAGATAATTTTTATTTGGCTTTTGAAAAGACGTGTGTTAAATATGAATTGTGTGCTAAAGCATAGAGTTGGATGCTAAGGTAAATTCTAGCTATACCAATGGCCAACACCGTCTACTGTCTGGGATCATTCTTCTTCTGGTTGCATGTCTTGTATTCAGTGATCTATATACTATAATTACTGGATGGACATAAACACACACCTTGGAACGGACCAAATCGGGACGCTCCAGTTTGTCATCTGATCGCTAGCTATGGGACCGATTTAACGGTTTATTTCAATGTTCTTGTGTAAAAACTTGTATCTAGTGAATAAAGGTTTTTTTAAATAGTGGAGCACCCTATTATATACCCCACTTAGCTGAAGACACATTTGCATTAAAGGATATACAATTCAGTTTGAAAGGTAGTATTGTACAATTAAGAATAAAATCTTGAATATATTAAAATATGTAGCTAACACCCATGTTGTTTACATTCTGATAAAACTACATTATATTTAAAATTGGTTATTAGCTTGTGCTGTATTACTGGAGGAAATATTGTATTGTTTCACTCAATTCATTATGACTATTTTACGTAAAGATGTCGGTGGTAGGTCTAATTAAACGTCGTGGGAGGGTGCGTTGTCAATATGTAGTACACTGTCAGGTGGAAAGTTGGGTATAATTTTGTTTTCCGTCCATTTTCAATAGAATAAAAATGTTTTAAAAAAAAGAGACAATAAGCATCACATGGCTGCTCCCTAATTCCCTACGTTACTGATACTGTTAGTTTGTCCTTGAACTAGCCCACCTATATGTACGTGTTGTTTTGCCATTGCGAAACCATAGCAGTTCCTTGTTAAACCTCATCATCAGTAAGAGATTTCTCTTACATTTACTTTTGGATTACTTTTCAAACAGCACTCCTTCAGCACCCATTCATTGCCTACTCTGCCCTTACGAGTTTGTCCATGTACCTTTCTTAGATACCTCATTCCTATCATACTCACCTTGTTCTTGTGTTTCTCCTGGAAAACCTACGCTTTACATCTATTAAAGAATGTTGGCTTCAACACCTTTTTAAATACTATCATCTTTGCTTCATTTGATACTAATTCATTCTTTGCCATAGTACACATACATCCAAATACTCTCTGATATTCACTCACCCGTCTGTCGATTTTACCATCCATCCTTCCATTGCCAGATACACAACATCTTTCCCTTGTTCACACATTTTTAATCGCTTGAATAAATAAATAAATAAAAAGATAGATGAAATTTGATAGCAGAAAATTAATTAAGTTACAACAGCACCAGCTCTTTGAATATTGTTTGTTAGTTTTTTACCCTCTTTTCTGTAGGTTACGTCACTCATCTCTACTCCTTTCCCGAGGCACCGCCACTCGTTTTACCACCCCTCCCAAGGTCCAGTCGCTCGTTCATCCACCCCTCTTGAATCCCCATGATTCGTTTCTCCACCCCTCCCGAGGCCACGTTGATCGTCTCTCCTCCCCTCCCGAGGCCATATCACTCGTTTCTCCACCCCTCCCGTGGCCCCATCACTCATTTCTCCACCCCTCCCGAAGCCCCATCACTCATTTCTCCATCCCTCCCGAGGCCCCATTATTCGTCTCTCTTACCCCCACAAGGCCCCACCGCTCGTTTCTCCATTCCTCCCGAGGACAAGTCACTCGTCGTCTCTCCTCTCTTTCTGAGGCCACGTCACACGTCTCCCTTTCCCTTAATTGTTAAGTGTAGTGTTGTGACATGACCATCTATCAAAATCAGGCTCACGTGCTACTTGTATTTACCTTTATTTGCGTGTGTTAATAGATTTTTAGTTTCGCTATAAGTTATAATTGTTTTGTAACTCAATAAGACAAAACATTTATTGTGTTACAAATTTTGAATATTAAGAAAAGTCACCATTTAACCAGCGTGGTAGTCAACGATTATGATGCATTGATTATGCACAAATAATCGCTCTATTACGAATGATTGGTACTAGCATCGGTACACTAAAGAGACATTCAAGGAGTAAACTGTGGATGCACGCAACTATAGAACAACAAAGCTTTGAAGGTTTTATTTGCTTTATAGCGGTGACCGTCATTTCATGGTGCTACATAATAGCAGGTATTTTTCTTTTCAACAATATAGTGTTGTTGATATTGAAAATGAGTTATCTTTACTTTCCTCTAATTAGCCACTTTATCCAAGCTTACATTATGGTAGTGCCGTCTTAAGAGGGTGAGCTACCCTTTTGAAATACAGGCTAAGCTCAGGACCAAAATATTTAAATAACCACTAGTCCAAATCAGTTGCAGTTTTTCAATTTCTCTTTAATTGTGGCTTTTCAAACTATATATAAAAGTATTATTTACAATTTTATTTTATTTTATTCATCAATTAAAGTGTAAATTTTAAGTTTCACACTAGATTTTAAATTAGGAGAATATTTGTATTTTTAAATAAAAAACATTGGCAGGATTTAAAATAATATATTATTTTTTTCAAAATGTTGGATTGAAGTTTATTATTTAAAACAGCCCTCCCACTTTCACTCTTTACCACCCCTTTTATTTGAAATATATATTTCGAAATAAGACCACTAACTGGCAAAATTAGCAATATAACTATCTGTTGGTAAATATAACAACGACAAAACTCCCCACACCCATCACTCTCTACCCCGGTAAATAAAAATATACCTACTACATTACACACTTCAGTCGTGGGCACACTGGGCTGCCGTATTGTTCGTTAGGTGCCATATTGACCATTAACATCTTTTATTCCTGTGAGGCTGGTAGAGTCTCAATACATTTTTCCCTGGTTCCTACAATGGATGTCTTTTTTACTGACAAAAATACTGTTTAGAAATTTATTATGTGTTGGAACGTGTTATATTTCGTGAGATGTCTCAAGTATATTTATTATATGTTTAAATTTTCTTCTTCTTTCAATTTTTTTTTGAAGATGCAAAGGTTATTAAGGGTGTCAAAGCGAAGGAGATTTGACCTTCAGCTTTGACTATTTTTTATTTAGTCTGATTCATATTATCTAAATTGTTACTTGTATGCAATTGGACTACTCTAATCTCTTATTAAAAATTATCTATGGGGCCAACATTTTACAGTTTGCTGGGGGGCCCCAATTTTCCTAGGACTGACCCTGTTCCAATGTTAAACCATTCGCTCTAAGCTCCATTCATACTAGCGTGGGCTTTACATAATTGCATAATTGCATTTATCAACCATGCCTTTTAGTTCCCTCAGTATATGAGACTTTTTTATTTAATACAATAAGTTGAAAATTTACATATGACACATGTGTGTGAAATATCCCTTCTCTCCTCCTTGTAGGTATCAGCTACTTTTGATAAAAGTAATGTGTATTCCCTTTGCCATTAAAAATTGAATTATATTACAATAGTGAGCAACCACTTATTTATTATAGTATGGATGTAATTTACTTATGAGGCCATTTTTGGGATCTTAATTATTTTCTATGGTTATCGTAATACCTAAAACCTTAAAAAGAAACTTAAGGTTCAAATGTCCTTTTCATTATTTGAATTGAGGGTTAATATTCGTTGATACTAGCGCTCATTATCTATAATGTCTGCTCACTAGAACTAAAGAGGAGTTAGACCTTGGTTGTTGAGAAGATTTTTGGATAGTTACATAATTGTCACTTTTGTTTGTACCTGATAATTTGTGTTTATTGCTGTCACTCGTGTTTATTTGGTTTGTGTTGTTTGTTTTAAAGTACCTTATATTGTTATTATTATTAATAAAGGTTTTGTGATGTATATTAACTTTGATAAAGTTATCTTTTGATTCTAAAGACTGGTATAATAATTCTTGAAATTGACTGAAACGTCCATAATGAGAACTATTGAAGGAAAAATAGTTGTTTTGGGAGCACAAGGTAATTCATTAGATGAGTATAAAAACATCTTAGCGCTTAATAAGATTAAGGTTGTGTTTGAACGGTCCATCCAATGGCTCTTGGAATCATTTTTCATTGCTTCTGAATTCTCTTTCAAGTATAGTGTTGCACTCCTTTCAGTGGACATACTTACGAGGCGGATACAATTGACCCTTTATCACGCACCTAACACACAGTGTTTGATAAAATATTAAATTACATTGGAGTAAAACATTGGAGTCTTGGGTGAATTAACGGTCCCACATTTGGCTGCTTTACATTGTTATGGTGCTTAGTGTGGTTATTTTATTAACTTAGATGCACTTACATGAGTCGGTATAATTGTGTGACACAAAGATTTTAACCTTTTGGCATTTATGATAAATACTACATATTTATGTAAAAGGTTATTATGATGCTGAAGTGTTACATTCCACTTATTTTTCCGTAACTTTACTCTCATATTTCTGTCTTCCTACACGCTATGACATCTTCCCACGATTTTTAAAGTTATGACTTAGTAACTGAATCATGTTTAACAACAACGTTTATTTATTATTTAAATCGAATCCTTTATTTTATATAATTTAGAGTTTAATTTATTAACAGATGAGAGGTTAGGTAAAGCTCGGTAGAGATATTGTCGTGATAATAAAAAGTTAGGTTGAGCTCGGTTGGTATTATGTCATAAAAAATATAAATAGTGGTTTTATTTCCATGTCATTATCACTAATCTTTTTCAGGGGTTTTAATTCACTTTCTCATCATGGTTTGTCATCATCAATATTTTGTTTTTTAAGGTTTTACTTTTATTTATAGAATTTAGTTGTTATGGCTATTATAAATATTTCATTTTTTTTTTAAATTGGTTCTACAGCTCTTTGTGTTAGTGAGGATGTAATGTGAATGTAGATATTTTCCATATAATTTTTTAAAGAAAACGCAGAAAATCGGATTGTTAAAACTCTACGGACCCAAACATTGAGTCAAAAGTTTTTACACTTTCTTTTAAAAAGAGGTGAAAATAAATGATTATATTTGCTTAACATTAATAATCAATAGCTTATTTGTTTACAACAGTAAGACTATTAATAACTTAGAAAATATTTGTGCAACTGCTTTTCACAGAGTATCATGAGATGTAAAAGTTTAAACTTTACAGCATTGGTTTCCAACCTTTTTCAGCTAACGCACCCCTTGGTAGATCATCAAATTTTCGCCTCCTCCCTCCCCTCACCTTTTCTAGACTATTTATTGGGATAGTTATACAAAATTCTCTAAAAAGTATTGCTTTCTTTTCACTTCTTTATTTTATACAAAAGTCAGGCAGCATCATAGTAAGAAAAAATAATACAAAATTAGTGTGATGGCTGACACTTTTGTTTTCATCAATTCTTGAATATTGGAGTTTATGTTTGATGGAGCACACTGCAAATCACATTCCACTTCAAGCCACAATTCTATTTAGTTTTTATGAACGTTAAATTTTCAGATTTGGTAGTGTTGGACGTGGCTGCAATGATAGCTTTTGAGGAGGGGGAAGGGCGAGTTAGAAGGATGTAGCATACTTTTTAGTCGGGGATTTATAGGAAATGATCAGGGACAATCAGGGAAAAGGTCGGGAATTTCATAGGTCAAGTTGAGTAGACACCATGTGTTAAGTTTAAAATGCTAATATTATTTAAATAAACTAATTCAACTTATTTTACATTCACAAACATAACTTTAAAATTGGTTAAAAATTGCAAAAAGGGCGATGTTCCTCAGCCTAATAAAAACTTTTATATTTATCTAATTAAGGTGTATTAGTTTCAATTTATGTGTCTATGGATTAGTTCTTTAACATATTTGGATAAAATTAATTGTTTTATCTTTTTCACTATATTATGCCCAGGCCTACAGTATAAATTTGTGCTCACTGATTTTTTAAGAACGCATGCTTCATAGTTTTAACACAATACACCCAGACATTCACAAAATAAATATAAAAAACTATGTATGGCTACTTTATTTTATTTATTATTTACTTTATTTACATAGAATAATAATTTCCTTTTCTTTTCTGGATAGTAATTTTTCCTGATAAGCTTTTCACTTGTCTAGCCTACCTGCTTGTAATTATTTCTAGGCTCTCTAATTACATTTTATTAAAGTGTTGACAGTATAAAGTCTGACACCTTACCTCAGTCGGTAGTTTGTCTGTCTACTGAGTTAAGGGTCCCATCTTTGATTCCTGGCATGGATGAACAATTTATCATTGGTGAAATGTAGGTTTCCCCTTTCACAGAGATGAATAATGACCTGGGGCTGGTTGTTGTGTCCTGTTCTAGAGTTAAGTTAGTTTACATGTCGTGTGCTAATCAGTCGATTCATAGTAAGTCTAAGCTACAAGATAGGTTACTAGAGTTCATTATTGGTATTTAGAATTTGTTTCAAATTAATTGTTAATCAAAATAAATGTGAAAGTTAAGTAGAATGGTACATCAGAACTTTTTATGGAAAACATTTTTTTTTCTCGATGTAACTATTTCTAATTGTGTTTTAATTTCAAAAGAGACATCTAAAATCACCTATTTTTTAGTACTACAACTCACTATCCATTTGGGTTATACACTCACATTTAATTGTTTTCAACGATTAACATATTATAATTAAAATACTAATCTTGACTTAGTAATGTCCACATTGGCAATTGCTTTGTAAGCTGGAATTTCATCCAACTCTCCCATCTTTGAGAAATTGGACGATGGAATTCAGTACCAATGATCATAATGATTTTATATGTGAATTAACATTATTCAATTGATTGCTGATTGGTGCTACTAAATTCAAAGCAGTAGACCTACAGTTTGTTAAACATTTAGCTAAATCAGATGAAAATTACACCTTTCTATAGAGTAGTATTCACTGTTCTGAACATGTTGTAAAGCCTGACCTCATGCCGTGCTCACCTCAACTCCAACTTTCATACAATACATACCTACATCATTTCATGCCACCTTATTCCTCATACTAGTTATCACTTTTATAAATAAGTTAACATTTTTACTTTCATGTAGATGACTCAGATGAAAGGTTAGACTGGGTGCACAGCCAAAAAATGGAATGAATATTCCATAGTAAATACTTAAATATTTCTCATCCCCAAGTTGAGTGCACTCATATATTCCTTGCTACATCTCTCCAACTTACCACTCACTCTATTTTAAAATTTTCACTCAAAATCAACCTCGACTGGTTGCACTCCAAGATTCTCTAAATTCTGTTCTATTGAATTGTATTTAAAACTCTATTCACCTTTCAACAAAACATTTTATTTTTCATAGGTTACGTGTTTTATTGCCTGTCCAGGATGACTTCATGTACCGTATACACTAATGAAGTAAGGATGAGGAAGGTAAAATTTGTATTTAGGGAAAGAAGAAACCATTCAGGAAAAGTATTATAACATGACCTCTTCATCATTGGCAAATTAGATCAGACAAGATTGATCTCTTTGTCCATATGCCCACCAGTACAAGTCTATGCATATTTGTACAGGATGTTTCAGTGGAAGGTCCCACTTTTTAAATAAGTCATTCACTTGACTTAATAAATAGCATAAATAGTCAAGTAAATGTGTGTACATGAGGGGTTAGTAATAGAAGAATAACTCATCACATAAAGTGCTGAAAGTGTCCACCCTCTCTTAGAGACATGTTTGCACATATTTCACTGTGTTTTCTGATACTCGCCTCAGTAGGCCTAAGTTGATATTGTTTATTTTGGTTGTGATTTTTGCCCGAAAATCATGAAAGGTCTGTGGTGGGGTTTTCTTATGTCCAAATTCTGGTTTTTTGGGAATTCACATATATCCTGAGAGATTAAACTAAACTTCATTGGTAAACTACGTCATTGTCAATATTTAAGGGCGTTTTTCATGGAGTTGAGGATCCAATTGCAAAAACATACATGCTTGATGAGGTTGGGATCCAATTACTGTCTCACTGTTTGGCCTGAATTTTGATTGCCTAGCTGCTCCTTGGCACATCTTCAGAGAGTCAAGCAGCATGATGGTTTTTCATTTTCTGCACACTTTGACCCTTTTGACAGCGAGTTGTGCTTCCCTTTCTCACCTGATAATGGAACCTGTTCCTTCCAACTTCCCCACGAGGTTTAAATTGGTCTTCCAGTTAGAACCATCATGCATACCGTATGCATATTAGTAAGTCCTTTGTGTGGCAGTAACGAAATTGATGAGCTAGTAATTCTTCACATTAAACTTGTGCTGCTGAGTTGTGTACGACATTATTGTGAATACTGATGAGTTAATGCAAGCATAACCACTAAAGCCAACGCCAACATCATCTGCAAAAGATCTCCTACATTTTTCACGCCGTTTGAATGTACTTTACATTTACTCTAACATTTGTTTTATTTGTTAAATACTGGTACTTGGTAAATAGATCCTTATATAAGCAGCATATGGAAACTATTTTCTTTGAGCTCTCACAATATTGGCTTATGTTTATTATCTCATTTTCATTACTTGCCTAAGAAGATGGCGAATTGATTAATACCAAGATTAAAAAATTTGCAATTGAAACAAAATTCACTAAAATCACAATAGAAACATAAAACTAGGCTAAAGTAAATATTGACAAACTTCTATGTTGACTTTCTTTGCATGTTTTTTGCACTATAATGGTAGCCCGTATCCCTAGAAATATTATTCAAAATTTTAATTAATAAATCCATTAAAGGTTGGTTTAAGCTTGATTTGATAGGAATCGTGTGAATTGTTAGATCTGTAAATTATGGAGGTGCTTAAGGTTTGTATTATAATAATTATTTTAAACATTAGTTTGGGTTTTTTAAAGTGTTACAAAATCTAACTGGTTCTAATCAGTTTAGTTTGTATGGAGTCTTGTGTGAGGTAACATTTTGTAGTTTCAATAGTAGATGTTCAAGATTTCTTAAACATATATAAAAATATAATAATTGTGTCTTGTTTACAAGAGTTGGGATTGCTACAGTAAAATTGAAATTAGGTTGTTGTCGACGATTTGGCCTATTAAGTTATGTGTTTGTAAAAATCATAATTCTTTGGAATGTAGTTTTAGCTTTGCCATATGTTCTTGAACACGTTTACGTAACATGGTCGACCAAAATCCGGCTTCTTTGGCAAGTTATTTTATTTTTCCAGGATGGTTAAAAAAAATTCTATTTACTTACATAATAATTTGTAAAAAATAAAAGTAAGTTTAGTCATAAAAATGTAGATTTTAAAAAAAAATCCAATAATATAATTTGTATGACGGTACCCTACTTTCCACAATACCTGATATAAAGAGCATTAGGTAACTAAGAGTACTATGAAGTCAATTAAAGATAATACATTATTGAAAGTACAATATATTATTGGGTGTTGGAAAAGATTTTACAAATACAAGTTGGAACAAATAAGAGGATTGTGATGAACTGTGCATAGTGAGTACCTATCCAAGTAGATTGTGTGCATGCAAAAACACACAATCTATTTATTGGCCCATCCTGTTAAGTATTCTTGTTAATTAGTTCTAAAATAATAATCAAATATAAGATTTTAGGCCTTTCACACACTCCTAAATTAACTATCTTCAAATAGTCTTAAAACCACATCAGTGGCTATCTGCGTCTAACGCTGTTTTTAACATTTAAGATTTACAAATGTGGCATTTTTTATACTACCAATTATCAAACAACAAATTATTTTCTAGGTGTTGGCAAAACGAGCATGGTTGTACGCTACATTGGCAAAATGTTTAGCCACCATATCAGCCCGACAATAGGCGCATCATTTTTCACTTGCAAGATTAATATTGAAGACTCACGAGTAAAACTTCAGGTAACTTATCTCTGTAATTGAAATTTAAAAAATTGCATGCATGGACTGATAACCTGCATAGTGAGTAAGATTTATTTAATTTGCAAACAGGTATTGATGGAAGGCTCTTGGCCAATTTAATAGTCAGACTCAAGCCGGGTTCACACATGAAGCTACGCTATGCTATGCCACGTTATACTCAATTTTAAAATGGCTAACAAAGTATCTAAACTAACCAGTTCACACATCACTCTATGCTGTGCTAAGCTATGCCATGCTATGTGAGTGAAATGGCAGATCAGGCAATTTTTACATCTCACTTGCGCTACGTTTTGTACTGCGCATGTGCACCACAGACCTCACCCCATCTAATCACACCTAATCAATGTGGCTGTGAAATGTGAGTTATTTATAATAACGTGAGCGTGGGTTTCTTTTAGATATTTTGGGCTGTTTTATTGGATTATCCTTCCAGAAAATGGTTGAATTCACTGAACTCTTTAGTTTATTCATCATCCATCACTGCTGCTAACAACAACCTTTCCTCACTATGACTTTCAGAATAATCTAAACAATTTAGATTATCACTAATAGGCTACAATTTAAATTACAAAAAGCCTTGTTGTCCCAAAGACTACAAAATATTCTGCTAAACATTTCAAAGTAAAGTGTAGTACAGTTCACTGTGTGAAACACAAGAGAAAAAATGTCGCACAGCATAGCGTAGCTTTATGTGTGAATCCAGCACTAGTACGCCTCAAGTGCGGTACTATACTAAATACAAGAGAAAAGTTACCTAGAACAGACTGGAATAGGCCAGCGAAACTGTCCCATTCTATTTGAATTTAAGTAGGTGTCATATAATTAGTATAGGACCAGACAGATAAAAACAATCTTAAAATGGCTAGAACCTAATCAATAGGTCTGATAGAAATTATCGGGCTAATATGATTTATTACCCGCTTCGGTGGCAGCATGGTCTAAGAGGTCACTTTCACATTAGACTAGACTGCTGATGTCAGGGAGATTGGGATTCAAATCCTGGTTAGATGTATTGAGGATGGTTTTTCCTAATGTCTTTCCTCTCTCTTTCTGTCTTTTTTCTCTCTCCCTTTATTCTTTCGCGTTTTCTCTCTCTCTCCTCCCTCACCCCCACAATTTCTCTAAATTCAACTTTCCTCTTTCCTAACACATGTTTCAGCAATTAGGTGATAATTAAGTTATTTCTTGTTCATTTGTACTAGTAAATAATATTCATATAAATTTCTATTAGCTGAGCATTGTTTTCTCTTAAATTTTTCTCTTTACATAGATCAGGCATATCAAACTCATTTGATCATAAGGGCCACATTTAAAATAAAAATCGGTACTGTCATTATCTTAAGTAAAAATAATTCTAATTTTTTATCTTGCTTTTACAAAAGGTAAAGAGTAAGTTAGGTCCTTCTAATATAAAACAATAAAACTAACCCTATATTTTTTTACCAACAATTTGAAACCTTTTATTTACAACAATGGTGTGTGCTAATATTGGGATTTAAATCTTATGCCGGAGTCACTTACACGTTGACAAACAAATTTCCATAAGACAAGAGCCCTTGAGTTTTGGGTTCAATTTCATATGAAAAAACAACCTCTTAACATACAAATAGGCTGCCAATAATTGCACATATTAGTGTGAAAATTCAATTATCTTGGGGAATTGATCCATATCAATGGAAAAGTACAGATTTGGTACACCAACCTCATATGCAATAATTTATCAAATTATGCCAAAATCCAAAGTATCATACTCCCAAATGTTGTATTTCCTTGACGTTTTTAAAAATAATAATAGAACTGCATTGCATGATGGTTCATTACAAGCTCTGCGGGCTGCACAAAATCATGGATAGACCTGGGTCATATGCTGCTCATGAGTTTTACATGCCTAAGCTATATGCACTTAATTGGATTATTTAATAATTGTTATTGTTAAGTGACAGCAAAAAAACAAACAACGACCTTAGCTTCGACTTTAGTTTTAACTTTGCTTTGCATTTACTTGGATTCACATTTAAAAAGTGATCTTTGCACCACCTTTCTTCCATCCTTCTTCCCCCCCCCCCCCCCCCCCCCCCCCCCCTCT
>CABFVX010000708.1:196123-215880 GCA_902151425.1 Timema shepardi | reverse complement strand
CACACACACACACACACACACACACACACACTAGTTTGTTCTCTTTCCAATTTAGTGCCTAACTATTTATCCTCTTAACTTTACATCCTTATATTATGTCACACTATTGTGCCAACTATCAGCAATGCTATTATTAACCCGGTGTACAAATATTCTCTCTATGTGGTCACCACTATATGTTTTGATCAAATTCATATAAAACAAATGTATACTTCTTTTCTTTATTCTTTGTGTTGTCAGGTTTGGGACACTGCTGGTCAGGAGCGTTTTCGTTCTATGGCCCCTATGTACTACCGTAACGCTAATGCGGCACTTTTAGTATTTGACATTACTCAGTATGACTCATTGACTTCTGTCAAGTCATGGGTGAAAGGTAAAGACATATTATTTAATAATTTGATTAAAGGTCCTGTCTATAACAAGCCCAAAAAATCATATGTGTTTCATTTAACAAAAATGGTATATTGAACCTAAACTTCCTACATGTTTTGTATGAATGACTATTTATACTAAACAATCACACGTCTTACCACTTTAGTGCCATTAATTAATATTAAACCCACTTCAGTGGTTGCATGGTCAATAGACTAAATTACCTTTAACAGGGAGATCAAGCTTTGAATCTTGGTCGGGTGTACTGAGGTGTTTTTAAAAAAAATGGCTTTTCACCCTCCCTCCATACAAATTCGGGTACATGTCCTCTAAACATACCCTTTATTATCCCTAACACAATTATCGTAACTAGTACATAAACATATAATCTGAATGTGTAGTAAGACGAGATGCTAAAATGTAATTGATATTAATGCAATCATATTAAGTTGTTTTCATTTCAAGTGGAGGGCCGTTGTTTCTTTTGAATCCTGACATGTATTTTATTTAATTCTGCTGTTCCAAACAGCATGGACATCATCAGTCCTGATCAATCATACGCTCACAGGAGACATTCATTACCATAAAAGAAACAAATATATCAAAGTTATTTTATCATATTATTCATTTAATACAAAAATTATGTTTATTTTCTAATTTAAAGCAAAAATTAGTTTTTTATGTAATTTCCAATAATAGCGATGCCTATCCCAAATAGTATGAATGCTTATCAATAGCACATATTGTTAGAATATACTAGCTAACTGATTAAGAAAAACACTCAACCAAAATATGTGTTGATGACATTGACAATCATAAATGTGTGTGTTGATCTTATTGGCTGTCATAAATATTTGTATTAATGTCAATGGCTATCATAAATGTGTGTATTGCTGTCAATGGTTATCTTAAATGTGTGTATTGATATAATTGGGGCTCATTAATGTGTGTATTGCTGTCAATGGTTATCATAAAAGTGTGTATTGATCGCATTGGCTGTCATTAATGTGTGTATTGATCTCATTTGTTGTCATAAATGTGTATGTTGACATCATTGTTGTGTACTTGTGGACAGAGTTAAAGCGTAACGTACAAGAACCAATGGTCCTTTGTTTGGTTGGCAATAAGTGTGACCTTGAAGTGGAACGCAAAGTATCAAAGGATGAAGCATTACAGTATGCCTGTTCTATTGGTGCAACCTATTTTGAGTCATCAGCTCTTCATGATCAAGGTAAGGAGTTGGAAAAAATTTAATTTCATCCTAAATTTAACTTTTTGACAGAAAATGCTTAGCACATTTTCACATAATTATATTTTACTTATTTTTATTACCAAAGTTGGTCATATATGTTTGAGTTTGATCCCTAATAAACAACGAGCCAGGTTTTATGGTGAGTCTGACCTGGCTCTGCACACACATTCGTTGGAATAGATCCCTAAAAGTCATAAGCTTGGTAAATGTCATCATTTTGGCGGTGAAGATAAAGTTTTTCCCTGTTCTGAGCGCCTCGTTACCAGTTGTTTGGTAAATTAATTTCGGTCATGTAGTGTGGTGGCACAACCAGGACTTCACCTCAGGGGGAATAGGTAAGAGATCAAGTCTTAAATGTTTCAAGTCCTTTTTTCTGTACTTTATTCCATTTGGAAATTTAAGGATACTTTTAATATATATACTTCTATAATTTTTGAAAATCAAGTATTAAGCTTTGTCTTAAAATGTATTTTATACATTCACTTTATCTACATTTGTTTTCACAGCATCTTCCTACTCATTTGGTTTATCCACATATCCTACATTATTATATTAGAGATGGGAAAGGTTCAATTTATTGGCACTGTGCCTGCATTTGCATAGAGAGAGAGTGGGGAACCACCTAGGTAAAACCGCCATAAGTTCACCCGAACAAGATTAAAACCTGATCTCCCTTTTATTGACAATATAGTCTATTGCAATAGTGATACCTTAATCCATGTGACCACTGAAGCAGGTTTGACAGATCTTCAATGCCATTATTAATTATGATTATAATGTGTTCTGTCTTTCGATAGGTCTGTTGCCTTGTCCAAATTTAGTCCTCTGACATGTTCTATCAACAGCTTTATTTTTTAGATCCTAATTAAATAAATTCTATGACCACTCAATAAACCATTCATTCTAATAATGTAACCCTTTTATTTGGCTTTTCTTTGCGTATTCACCTGCAGAATGGTTCTCATGTTCTCTGGTGAATTTTTTACAGTGGTAGCTTGCTTGGTCTCCTTTGCAATATTTTTCCTAAATACTTTAGCTCCATTCTTCTTCTTAGGATTCTTTCCTTTAAATATCCTCATTACATACCCATACTATCACATCCTTGCTTCGTCTACTATCTCATATACTCCATCATCATCATCACATCAGGGCCATAGCTAGATATATTGGTGTCCCCCTCTCTCTGACGCCCTCCCGCCAGTGCCACCGGAGTGGGCGACTGTGTCAGATAATAGTATATACCTTTTGTAGATACCTGTATAATACACATTTATTGATATTACTTGAAATTTTTTTTGTTTTTTTTTAGAAATGCATCTTACTACCCCTAATCTTACTAAAACCTCATTCAACAGATTCATTAGTAATTGACAATGTTAAGAACAATCTGAAAGCATAATTGCATAAGTTTGGATAGTATGTGGATAGAGACATTTGATCGATCAAATTTAATAGGCAGAGAGAGTTTGTTTTTAAAATATTCTCTCTTTTACTAAATAAAGAATCAGCCTGAAACTTAAAACCAACTATTTCCTTCTTTATTTCAGTAGCATCCAGATCCTTATCATATTTAAGTGTTTTACACTAGCCTTAAACTCTTCTACAGTCATAGATTGCAAAGATTTGCTTTTTATAAAATTAAATTCATTGAATATTTCACTCATACATTTAAAACATTCCACTTGCTCAAAGACTTTGTCCAAAACAGCATGGAAGTCCATACTGAAACATTGTTTTCTAGTCAAAACAGTGTTCTTACTTTATTACTATGTCAGACTTTTACTCTTATTTACTGTCACCCAAACAAAATTGATGTGAATATTTGGCATTTGGATGGTTGGAATTCTCCTTAAATTATCAGGGTTTCAGTTGGTCGCCATTTTATCCTTAAATTATAGCTAAGATTAGATTAAAAAAATAAATAATTAATTACACATTTAAATTGACTTCACATTTGTTATAAAAAATTATGTCTATGNCCCCAGCTCGGCGCCCGAGCTGGCTGCCCCACCCCTCCCCTCCCTCACTACGGATCTGATTACATGACCATACTATCTCAGCATATCTTCCTTTACTATCTTGAAGTGTGACTTGTAAACCCACTCTAGCCCGGATAACTTCATTCCTAATACTGTTTATCCTCATGACAGCTAAAACACTGTTCAAAATCTTAATTCCCGTGGCCTCCATCTTCCTGGTCTCTCTCTTACGTCCAATATCTATGTTTCTGTCTTATATATAACTATGGGTACAAAGCACGACACCTTTACAATATCGCCTACTCCCCTTATAAGATCTTCCATACTCCCTCTTACCTTTCTCCTCATTTAAACATACTAAAGTGATTGAATCTAAAACTTAGTAAACTTCATAATTTTTTAACTGCTTAATCACCCCACAGTATTGCAATCATCAGTATAGGCTAATGATGGCATAATACCATAAACGTTTCAACTAACTGAAATTTAAATGGAAACAAAATGAAACTCTGAAGAGAAACAACATTTGACGTATTTTAAAATCTAATTTTAAAGTTCTACTAAACAAAATGTAAAAATTTCAAATTTTATAAAGTTCCTTAAAAAGAATATTCTTTTTACTTTACTTTTTTCTACAATATTTGTTAATTCAAATCCAGCTGGGATCAACAAATTTTTCTTGAGCGACACAAATCCTTAGCACAACTTCATTCAGAGGCAAAGTAAAGTCTTCCTTCAGTTCCATGTCAATATTGACATTTAAAAGAACCCTGGAAGGTATGTGAAAGTACTTTTCCTTGCAAAATTATTAAGCCCTTTCGCTCTCGCTCATAGAAATTCTTGTGTGCTGATATAATCATTCGATTAAAAAGAGCACATTAAGTACCTAAAAAAATGAAAAATAAATATTTTACCAACTTAATAAAAATTAACAAACAAAATTCACTTTGGCAACATTTTAACTGAACTGTAAAAAACTCATTGCCTACTTTACAAAAGGTAATTAAAAATATATATTATCTTATGGTGAACATTATTTTATGTGAAGGTCATTCATTTCTTTCACAGTATCAGCCAACACTGATTATACAGTCAATTCAATACAGGCTAAGGGGATGTATTTGTAAAAAACTTTGATAACATCTAACTATTAACAACCTGCCTTGGTGGCGTAGTTGGCTAACGCGCTAGTCGTGTTGATGCTCGACTGCTGAGGACGGGGAGATCGAGGTTCGAATCTCGGTCGGGTGAACTGAGGGTTTTTTTTCCTAAATGGTTTTCCACTCTCCCTCCACGCAAATGCGAGTTCACATCCTCTAATCCAACCTTCCCAATTCCTAATCCATTAGAGTAATTAGTACTTAAAGCGTATAACTCGAACGGGTAGTAAGACGCCGTGCTAAATATTATTAATTACTAGTATGCTATAAAAATGGTTAAATTGATCAATGCGAACCTAAAAGCTAGTATCACCATTTGTTTATTAAGCACCCAATTTTGTATGCAAATCCTTCGGAGCAAAATACGATCCATTTCAGGTCCGTGTACATCACTAGAGACTAGAGAGTTGGCAACTCTGGTCACAAAAGTCGGTTCTGTAAGTTGACTTGATACTGCACACACATGGTTGAGTTTGACCTTCCAACTTGTCCAACTCATCGAGTATGATCTCTTGTCGAGTAAAATACCGGACTCTGCTTAGCTCTCACCACATACTATTGAATTTAGTTAGTGTTTAATTCATATGAGTCAGATTTAATGGCTTCGTGGTATCAGACTTGACCTTGTATGACCTTATATGACCACATTAAGTAGTATTAAAAATGTGTTACCATAGCAGTTTTTGTCTTTTTAATTAGTTAAATTCATTATATATTATTTAATGTAAAATAGAAGTGCATACAATTTACTTTTATAGTTTGATTTAATTTTGTTGGTTATGAAATAAACTATAAACTACTTTTCTCTTCTATGTCAAACAAATTTTTTTTTTTTTTGAAAATAATTACCCGAGTGTAGCCAAATAGAATTGATTTTTATGTCCAGGTATTGAAGAAGTGTTTCTGAATGTGGCATTGGGGCTTATTCGTCTGAGTCACGACACACTTTGTTCAAGTTTGCGAGTTTATGACTCTAGCAGTAGTTTCAGTCCATCCAACGTATCAAGTGAAATATCTCGATCCAGGTTCAACCTCACAAGTGACGAAAACAATGTTTACGAAGAGAAAGCAGATGCTATACATGCAGAGACAGAGAGACCTTCTCTCTGCTGTTAATTCGACATGTGCAGAAATTAAAAGGTGATCAAACATATCTCACTACTTTGTTCAAAGGGTGCATACAAGATAGTTGGTAGCTCTTTGGGACCAAATATCTAACCAAGGTTGTTACGTGTTTCCGAGGTATATAGAACTCGTTATAATAACTCTATCTGTAATATGTACTCCTCCCTTGGTCATCGTTCAAGCAATCATACATACCACACATAAGGCTGAGGGTATATTCCTTGATGCCCAACCAATGAATGCTCTATTGAGTATTGAATGACAAGAACAATTCCTAGGTACAAGTTCTGCAACACACAGCTGTATACAACAGTATAATGTGATGGTGACCCAACAATAGTTTGTCAAGGAGCTGTTCAGAAATGTTATCACACTGAGAAGCGAAAGGGAGTATTTTGTACGTTATTATATCCATCGAACCCGCAGGCAATCATTTTATTGGTTTTATTTTTTACACATTACATTAATTAGTTTATAGGAGGCTTAGGGGATGTTTGGTGGGGAAAGGGGAGTGGGGGGCTTGTCCTAGAATACGATGGTGTATAGCGGTGGAAACACATTCCTTGGGCCACATTTGGCCATAGTTTGAGGACCCCTGCTGTATAGCAAGAAAAAGGGTGTAAACTAGTTTCACACACAAAAAGAGGGTGTTATATCATTTCTGAAAGTCTTCCAATGCTACAATAATAATTGTTCCATCTTTGATTCAACGAATGACTAACTACTATAATTTAGGAATAGATTATGTTTTTATATCACTTTTAGCTTTAATTTGATTTACTAATATGTAGGTTTTATCTTTTATGTGAATTTTTTATGTACTTTGATCTTGTATTTTTTTAAATGTTTTAAAACTCAACTACATTATATATTGTAAGTTCATGTCCTTTCTTTAATTTTTATTTGAATGTCTTATCTAAATGTACATGCCCACTTCCAACAAAATTCAGAACATTTTATGGCCATTAAAAATAACTTTGTTAAAAAGGGTTTTTTACAAAATTAATTCCATGAATAAAATTTCTTTATTTTTAAATACTGTTGGAACAAGCTCAAAGACAATACAAAATATGTACCATCCAAGAACCAATAAAATATTTCTTTTTTTTCAAATAAATTATTTAAATAAATATCACTTAAGATTAATAAATCACTTCATAATTCCAACAACTATAAAAATAAGACTGGTTTGAGCACAGATAATCCCATTCATTTATAGAAGATACAAATAAAAAATTGAAAGAAAGTATAAACATGACAAAAATAAATTTCCATTCTAAAGCTATAATGATGATGATGACTAAATAGTAATAATAATACCATCATCATCATCATCATCTTTGTTCGGACCAGGTTAAGGCCCCCACAGTTAAAAGTGTGTATTAGATCAAACCTTAGACTAAATATTACCAACCTACATTTCAAGATAGCTTTGGTAAAAAGATTAAATTTACTACTGCTAAACACATTTCGGGAAAGAATACACTTGCAATAAATAATATGTTAAGTATTCATTATCACTGACTACATCAGGCAGAGAAAAAGGGGTTTATTGCCTGTTATTCAGCAATGTGAAAACCAAAAAATCTTTATTCTTGTTGATTATTTTTGAAAATCATTTATTTTTTGTTGGAATGATTTTCAACCCAATTTGGTGGGAAATTAATTTTTGTATTATTATTATTATTTCACTACTTTTGTTTTAAGAATTTCTTTATATATTTTGCCTGACTAATTCTGCTCTCAGTAACTCAGAAATTTAATTTAAATTTGTGTTGGCTAACATAGCTAGCTGTTTAGTGAAATTTTGTGAAATTAAACTTTAACATTTTTTGAAGAGATTCAATTTATTTTTCTAAAAAAAAGTTGTTTAAACAATTTAGTTAAATATGGGCTCAACTATATTGGTTTTATTAATATAATTTAGTCTATTTTTAATTGTTTATTGGTCATAGAGATGTCTAATGTTTGTACTTCTTGATATAAAGTGCATTTTTGGTCATACACATATGTCTAAAGCTTTATTTTTAAGGCCATTTAATAGTATAGTTATCTTAAGACTTTACTTAAAATTACTTCATATAAACAATTCTTCAATCATGTTGAACTTTTATAAATCATAAAAATTACTCACTTAAGATTATACATATTGCTAATCAACGAAATACATTATTTTAAATCCTAAACCTATCTTTGATACAAAAAAAATCCTTCGATGTGATGTATATGTGATATTTTCTTTTGTAAGCTACTTTTATTAATATTTTACTATTATTGTTTTAAGAAAACATTTTTTCACTTTTGGAGTACTTGTAAATAGGGATCATACATATTAATCCTTTAATGGAAGTCTTAAATTGTCTTCTATTCAAAGTTATATATTCATGAGGACTTCCTATACCTCAAAAATGATAAAAAGATTTTTCTTTACTATAAAGCAATATCATATTCTCTTCCACTCAAACATGGACCAGTGCCTTGACTGTGATAGTTTATTTTGTAATATTTAAAAAGCTATATTAATTAAGTAGCAGGATGGTGACAGCTATGTTTAAAATAGTAACAAAGTTGAAATAACATATTCTCACATCAGGACTAAGCTGTATTTTTATACATTCCACTACTAACCATACTAACAGGGTATTTTAAATATTTATCAACGAGGGAAAGGAGATAGTTTCTACCACTGTGTATTTATTACTCTAATTATTATTCTCTGGACCATTTGTCTATTATCCTAGCACATAGGCTACCAATGGCTCTATTTGCAGAATGAGGAGGATTTCTCAGAGGAAATGTATCCACACTGAATTGAAAGGGTGATTAAAAACCTCACAGTTATTAATTAAATGTGGGAATTCGTTCAAGTTTTGAATTCCAGCCGCCTCATAAACAACAACCTTGTACAAAACAAGAGGCATTTTAGACCGCCCAGCAACTGGTGTGAATTTTCATGTTTTTAAATTTTGTGTTTATAGTGTCTTGGGAAATGGTACCATTTCACATCCTTGATTAAATTTATCTGAGTAAATTAAAAAAAACGGTTATTTGTAATGTAAAGTTTTATTAGAAGAGAGTTCAACTAAAAGACTATTTCAGTGTAAATAGGAACTACTACTAAATTACATTCCTTGAACTTACTACAGTAGGCCCACGGCTTCTTTGGTGCTGACTGACAGCTCACAGCTGACTTCTGACAGTCAACATTTAGGTATATATCTAAATTTTGACTGTTAGAAGTGACAGCTACTAAACACGTGTGTTTGCAGATAATATGGTTCGGCGTAGAGATACATAATTTGGTCTGGTAACTCTTCAAAGCTGTCAGTCAGCACCAAAGAAGCCATGGGGCTACTGTACATTATACTGTATGTGTATAAAGGGGCCTGTAATATGAATATCGAGAAACACTTGTGGGTTATATAACACATGACTCAACAAATACTGACAACTTAACACTTTAAACTTTATTCAACACTATTCTTTGACTTTGAAGGGTGCCAAGAAAACTATATGGATATTTATGAAAAGTGTGTTTATATCAAAAGACTGATAAATGTTTATTTTCAAAGTTTAAGTATGGAAATTATCACTTATTTAATCAGTACCTTTATTCTAAAAATATGACCTAACTAACAGGATCTTGGTAGAAAACCCAGTTTATGGTTCAAGGTTCAAGTGTGATGAGCTACCTGTTTAACCTTGCTTTGCATTTATCTTATGTTTATTCTTTAAATGTTTTTTTAATTATGTTTGTATTGTGTGATGTATGCTGTGTGTTTTTACTCCTGTACACTTTTAGTGTAAATTAGTTGTGTCAAGTGAACCAGGAAACCTACACACACATGTTTAGCGATTGACAAAGTAGACTTAATATAAAAACACAAACTGATGAACACAATAAAATATTTTAACTTCTATTTTGGTCCTGGAAGTACAAGCTAAAAACTCTTTGCCTAGTTAATAAAAAAAATTACTTCAAATTTTAATTTTAATTCTCAAATTTTTCATACCAAAATTTTAGTGAATAATTTACTAAAAATACCACAATCAAAAACAAGCAACATCAAATTGGCAACTGAACAAAAATAAAATCTGCTTGTTAACACATACAATTAAAAAGATGTTGGCTTAGCTCAAGTGTACACATAATAATGTGTTTATAATATAAAGCACTGTAAAGAAATGTAAAGGATGGGAAGGAGCTGATCCGAGAGGATAGTTGAATTAGGCCTTGATAGAAACAAACTTATATTTACGTTTCTTCCTACATTATTTACACTTCCAAATGAAATGGAGAGGTTGTCTAGAAATGGCTCAAATAGTTTTAATATAATAAGTTTCATTTTATCTATGAATAGTAAATTTGAATATTTTAAAATATAAACATAAAAGTTGGTTAACTTTCTCACATGTACACTCCACTTGAGTAATATTTTCTTGGCGGATTACAATATACGGTCATGTTTCACCATAAGCTTCCTGGGTTTGCTTGGTATTATTTTTTCATCAATTTTTAAAATTGCTTTAGAATATATAAATAGTGCCCAGAGGTTAACATTTTATATTGTTATGCTGAACCATTTATTTGGAGTACATTTAACTATAGTTGAGGTATTAAATTGAATATGTTTTAGGTTTGTTCTAGAACTATATTGGTATAAACCTTAAGTATTCAGAAAAAATAATAATCTGAAAACTTTTGAATAACTCCTCTTAAAAATATATATATATTCGCAAACCTCAGCAAGTTAGCATCCTTAAATACAGACAGACTAGCTTAGTAGTTAGAGCATTGACATACTAAGCCAAAGGTCCCGAGTTCAATTTCCTTACCGGAAGTCATTTTTCATTTTAAAGAATATGACATTTAGATGCAGCTATAACCTTCTTTATAGGCCTTTGGCCTGTTCCATTCCAAAGGTTCTTAAGACTGTCCTTCCAGCTTTGCCTCGGTATTCCAGATCTTATCCTCCATGTAAGTCTTTCGTCTCTTGCTATTTAGATAATTCTCCATGCAGATATAACTGTGATTAACAAATTTGATAGCTTGGCTATTTAATTCATAATTGTTATTAGCTATCAATCATAGTTAATTATAGGGAAAAGCAGTAACCAGATTTCATGTGATAAGTTTAACAAGAAATTAAAAAAGAACAAACCTATACTCTGATTTTCGTTGGAAGAACAGTAGAGAAAATTCAATCATATTTTATTGTGGTCAACATTGATAACATTTTACCATATTATTAGTGTTATTTTATAGGTATTGGTAATATCTATAAAAAGTAACAGCTGCAGATAACATAACTTGATGTATGAATATATTAAAATGGTTTTGGTAACTTTAGTAACTAACTTCTACTGTTCTTCCTACGAAACTCATACTATAGTTTAACATTGATACACTTTAAGCACTACCAGAACTAGACCCTGAGATTCTTAAAAATAATAGTTAGACTTGCTTTCAACTTCAAGATCACATCTATACCAATAGAAAAATCGTAATTTAAGTTGATAATACAGCTCAAGACCATTTCAATGGGTGCCAACTATCCTGGATTTTCCTCATTTTATACAAAAATATAACCACTTTAACGATTTCACATTATTGTTGGTTATTTTAAGATTATTACCAAATAATGTAATATCACTTGTTATCAATTAAAGAATGCAGAAAACTTCACATAGATGAAATTTATGGTTAAAGTGTGATCGTGTATCTAATAACTTTGTTGATTTGTCCCAGGATGGGCTCTTAAGGTGTTGTACCTACTACCATACATACATACATCTACATCCTTTATCACACCATTCTCTTACTGGATGGACAAGAAACTGCGCATATAACTCAAAAATTAATTCTGTACTTGATTCATCCTCACTAACTTTCTCCACACTTCCCTACCCTTGCATACTCCCTTTGCTTCAACAACATCCATACACCGAGTCATACATGCTCTTTTATTCTTAAAACTCCTAATGTTTCTCTTTTTCACACATTCGTATACCACATTTATCTATGTCTTACATGACCTACCCCTTCCTATTGATCCATAACCTCTATCTTCATATATTTGCTTCATTACTCGATCCACACTCATCCTTTCAACATGCTTAAACCAACGTAAGCTACTTCTTTCATATTAACCTATTAGATTACCTTTCAAACCACACTCCCTCAGCACCCATTCATTAGTGACTCTGTCCATATGAGACCTTGCTCTTGTGTTTCTCCTGACAAATTCATGATTCCTATCCATACAGCATTGTTGACGTTAACGTACATTTATAGACTACCATCGTTGTCTCTTTTGATATAACTTCATTCCCTGTAATAGTCCATATACAACCAACTCCTCACCGAGATGCATTCACCCGTCTATTGATTTCGCCATCAATCCTTCCATTTCTACAGAACAGTCTTTCTATATATACAAAATCTCTCATGTATTCTAACATACTACAATATTTCATATTGAGGAATGCTAGGCCTTCAACGTGGTTCGGGTTCCACGTTAAACTGTAGGTCCTCCATTTCATCTCACAATCACCCTACCATTACACATTAGCGTAAGTGCGTATAACCCGAACGGGTAGTACGACGCTGTGCTAATAATAATATTTCATATTAATAGTTTTACACATTATTATCCCTTTAATAAAACATTTTAATAAGACATTTTACTTTGTGTTCATCATTACTATTGTTACCACTTGCAGTTAATTTTATATATAAATAGGCATGTCTACTTCAATTTAGTTATTTAGTTATTGCCCATAGTGGAAATAATGTTTAGAATATTCTAATAAATGTGAGGTTTTAATAAAAGCTTTATTTGATTATAAGATTAAAACACTATGGCACTTGATCGTTGTGTGTATGTATTATAATTTTAAGAATATGCTAATTCATGATTAACCAATTATTTATGTCACTGTTAGCATTTGGTTTGCCTCTTAATCTATGAATTATTGTCATATAATATTAGAATATTGAGTAGTATAAAAAGTTTATATTTTATCTTTTTGTTGTAATACTTTTATTTTTTAAGGCGACTTAACAGGTTTATAAAAAAGGAATATATTATATATTTTAGTATAAGCATTCTTAATTTAATCTACTGCTGGCAGCTGAAAACAACATCATATAAGTACAATTTAGAATGCACAGGTACAAAAACTCAAGAGTTGAAATCAAGAATTATTAAAAGTCAAAGGACAATACATTCTTACTTTGAAACCGTGCTGTCTGTTGTACATATTTGGTTCCAGGTACAAGTAGTATAAGTCAAACTCAACCTTATTGGTGGAAAAGTTCCATTTGATCTTTATAGTATAAGTACATTTGTTTTCTTTTAGTTGTACATTTTAGTATAAATCAAGTTACATTTTTGGCTTGTACTCTTTTACCGTGGCACCAAAGATATATTGGTCACCTTTTGGCTCCCAACATGACTAGACATTATTACTATTAGTGGCACAGTAACTTGGTATAGCTTGAACCTATTATTAAATATTTTTTTCTACTATATCAATTTTGTAATAATCATGTAATGTTTTTAATAAAATGAATTAGTGCACAATGGCTTGGAAATGTATAACAAGACAGTATAGAAACACTGTACATTAATGTAAATTAATTGATAATGAAGGAAGCCAACCTGAAAGGATAGCTAGGTTTGGCCTAGATAGAAAAACACACTTCTACATTAATACATTGTTTTAAATCGTTGGAAATATTCCTTGATCATTTGAAGAGACACATTGAAAACACACAAAACACAAAGAAAGATATGCTATTGAACTACATGCTTTTAAAATAAAAACCTATAGTTCCATAGCATATGTTTCTTTGTGTCTCTTCAAATGTTAAAGGAATATTTTCGAAAATTTTAAATGACGTGCAAGTGTAGAAGTGTGAAGTGTAATAGTTTAAGAAGAAATTAAGAGAAGTGTGCTTTCTATCTAGGCCTAACCTAACTATCCTCTCAGGTTGGCTTCCTTCACTATCAATTACTCTACATTATGTAATGTATTTTTAATAGTAGGATATTAACTGTTACTTATCACATATGGTAATTAATGATCATTTAATGGACTGCACCATTAGAAGAAACCTCCCAATTTGTCTTGTTGTAAAAAATATAAAATAGATTTTGAGTTTTGTTTGTATTCACAGAAAAGATATTCTAAAAAATGTTATGATTTCAAAGTAATGTCTGAAAAAATTATCGAGAAATATAGTTTCAGATATAGTAACAAAAGTTTGGACTAAATTTACAAAGTTAAAAAATGTATCTAAAATGTACTATCAAAACCAACTAATGGTGAGAAGTAAATTCTATTCAAATATAACTAAATCAAAAACAATTAGGAATCTTATTTTTCTGTATCCATAAATCTTAGTTAAACCTAAATTAATAGCATTGAGCCTTTGCTATAATTTATCATACCTTTGTTGTTTGTTAATGTTTAAATAATGTCCCTACAGCAGCATTAAGCAGGATTTACCTAGTTTAACCAGCCGATACAGTTCGATTAATAATTTGTCTTAGTTTAAACAATCACTAATATTCTCATTGTTTTAGTAAGTGAATATTTGTCTAATATCCAGAAAATATTTTAGTAGAAAATTATGTATTTTTATTTAATTTATGTTTTTTATTATTTTGTATTACCATATTCGGCATCAAGGTTATTAAAGATGTATACACCTTTATAAATAAATTCCGATTAATGTAAAATGATTGATAATAATTTGTAAAAAGTCATTTTCTATTGTATCTTGCCCTATTTTATATAAAGGGCAAATATACTTAGAATGTTTACTTATTATCTAGGTAAATGTATGCATGTAAAGCGATTGTCCAATTTTGGTCAGTGGACAATCATCTTGTCTTAAAAGAGCATGGTAGTTTTAAAATCGCATAAGTTTTTCCAAAAGTTTAAGATAATAAATAGGCTGATCATAAAAAAAAAGTTGGTTTCAAATGAGGAATTTGGCGACACATATATATTTTACTTTGGATTATCAACTCATGTATATATTTGTAAATTTGAGACATGTGGTGTAATATACAAAGCTGCCAAACATTGCTAACTTATGCTTGTGAATGAGTAAACCTATGAACAAATAATATATGTATATATGAATATTTTGTATACTTTATCCTAAAATTAATTGAAAGTAACATATATACATATAAACCAATTTATATATGAATTGAAAATTTTGTATTACACTGGTATGTAAAAATAAATGTCTTAATGTATGGGTTGTGAATTCTTGCCATGTATTTAGATGGATTCTTAAATGAAGACAAAGCTAGAAGAACTAACATGAATAAGAGATATTAAAATATAAAGATAAAGAAACAATTATTTTTTTCCCCCTTTCACAATAGACTAAGGTATATTGAATCGTATATTGGAACTTGATTCATTATTAACAATTCCAATACCCATGTCGGTGTTCACTTGGCTGAATACGCCACTCTTGTGTTGGATTGGATGGTCCAGTGATCGGAAGATCGAGGTTTGAATCCCAACTGTGTGTATTGTACTAAGGGTGTTTTTTCCTAACTTATTTTCCACTCTCCCTCCACGCAAATTTGGGTACATTAGCATTAAAATTATTTCTTTGTCATTACTACTTCATAAGCTTAATTAATGTATGTCTAAAACACAACGCAGATAATCCCTTTTTCCAAAAAGGAAATAGGTTTAAAAATGAACGCTGAAAATACTAAGTATATGATCACACAGAGAACACATATTGATTTGACAATAATTTATCGATTACTCCAAACACATATCATTTAACGGAGTTTATGAGATTAAATATTTAGGAACAATTTTAACTAGCAATAATTATATTATACTGGGAATTAGGGAAAAAAATATAATCTGGGAAATTCATGCTATTATTAGGTCATGAGTTATTAACATCTTGCCTGCTTTCAAGGAATATAAAATTAAGAATATACAAAACAATAATTTTACCTGTTATTTTCAATGGGTTTGAAACGTACCATGTTTCACTTGATAAAAAAAAGTTTAATGTGTTTTAAAACATGGTGTTTAGGATAACATTTGGTCCAAAATGGGATGAGGCTACTGAGGAGTGAAGGTGGTTACATAATGATGTTACATACTCTGTACTTGTCACAAGACATTGTTAGGATAATCAAGTGTCTTAGATTACGGTGGGCAGGACATACAGCACAAATGGGATAATCTAAAATTGTGTTTAGCTTATTGATTGGTAAATCTAATGAGAAAAGACCATTGGGAAGACATAGAGACAGATGGTAGGATAACAATAATGGACTTTAATGAAATAGGGTGTAGTGTGGTGGACTGGAGAGAACTAGCTCACGATAGAGATAAGGTGTAATGAGGTGGTGTAATTTTGTAAGTGTGGCAACTGCCTTGGCGAAGTTAGCTAACATGCAAGTTTTGTGTTGAGCTAAACTGCCGAGGGCGGGGACATTGAGGTTTGAATCTCGGTTGGGTGAACTGGGGGTGGTTTTTGCTAAATGTTTTTCCACTCTCCTTCCACGCAACTGTGGGTTCACTTCCTATTTATTCAACCTTCCCAATTCCTAACCCCTTAGTGTAATTATTAGTACTTAAGCTTATAACCCGAATGAGTAGTAAGCTCTGCAGTGCTAAGTATTATATTATTGTAAGTGTGGCAATAAACTATTGATGCCATAGAGTGGGCAAGTATGTTGCGGGAACAATATGAGAACATTTTACAAGTTTAACAAATCAGTTTATTTTTACAAAAACATGAGTATTGAAAGTACATATACTTACAATTAGAAACTTAACATACTATCCATTGTTTAGCCATTAGAATGTGAACAGATACAATATATAGCTCGACAAGGAGCATCAGGTGTGAAGCACCTAGGTACGTCCTAATATCCACACATATAGGTAAGTGGCGTTATCATGAAGCTTGTACCTCATTAAAGCAGGGCATATTCTAATTAATCACATGCAATAAAGGCTGCGACTCCACAGTACTATAACTTAGTGGTGGCAATCAAATATAAATTCAAACTTACTATACATTATTTAACAGCAGTCAACTGACTTGAGACTGGCAACATCTGCTCTCAACTTAACCCACAAAAAACTAAGCCACACAAAATTAGTCCTTGAAGGAGCTGCGAGGGAGGTAGTTAGCAAGAGCTAATTAGAGTGAGTTAACTGCATTAAGAGTTAAAACAGGCATTATAATGTTATAACCTCCAAGAAAAACTACAATATTACAAACAGTACTAGGTGAACTACCATTAAAACTAGATGTTTCTAATACTATGGCCGGACTCTTCCTAATTAATACTGCCTGAGCAATCAATAGTATCTTTAATCTGTTTCCCTACTAAAGGGGACAACATTGCTATCCATAATAGCGATAAGTATTACTAAAGTTAAAAGCTCCACAAGAGCACCAAACACAATAGAAAAACTCGGTGGGCCACTATTATGAACTATTAGCACTTCCACAGGTTGCGCACTGCAAACCGGTACACAGACTCATCAGATACACATGTGAATTACAGACCCAATTAGGTCGTGAAACTTAGCCCTATATAACCTGGTCACGTCCAATATTAAGTTATATTCTTTAAACTAGCCGCAGTATGGTCATATACTCTGGAGTCTAAACATGACTCTAATATTGGAGACTAAGTCTAATAGACATAGAATGTTAGTTTATAAAGCTATAAACTATGCCATATGGGCATAGGAAACAAGTCAATAAAGCTGACACACTAATCTTATGGCATAAGGGCATTGAACAATAGAGCTCAACGCTCAACAATATAAACTATGCCTGAAGGGCATAGGGAAACAACTCAGTAATACTGACATACAAAAACTATGTCATAAGGACATTGGACAATAGAGCTCAACGCTTAACAATATAAACTATGCCTGAAGGGCATAGGGAAACAACTCAGTGACATACAAAAACTATGTCATAAGGACATTGGATAATAGAGCTCAACGCTTAACAATATAAACGTTGCCTGGAGGCCATAGGGAAACAACTCAATAATATTGACATACAAAACTTCGTAATACCTCAAAACTTATAACAGCCTCCATATCAAACTCTGCGGCAAGGGGGTGACTCAAGACGCCTCAATCATCCTGTACTTCTTACTCGTTTGAGGCTTGTGAATTTCTTCCCGCAGTTCCTTCGTCAAGTGATAACAATAGAATAGATGGACGTGAACCGAGGACAGGCTAGCTAACCACTAGCGCTAGTAATGCCTGGTGGTATGCTTTGGACTGATGCCTCTCTCATTTACTCGTTGACTGGCTCAAGTGTTAGAAGTGTGGGTCGTGTTGGTCTTCCTAGTCGGGTTGCCTCGTTCACTGGGGCAATATTGCTGAGAACTGGGTGTCTGCCACTTGTGATGTTGCAGTGAGTCTATATATGCCATGCCTTATTAGAACTTATTAGATCTAGTAGTAACAGTGTTGACTTTTTACAGGGTTTCGTTGCTTGTATGTATTAATGGCTAATTAGCATGTTACAAGTAAAATACAAACATTTACTATGATGTGACGCTGAGAGTAAATATCAGTTATTTATTTCACCAAATGCATAGTAATTGAAAGAGAGTGGTAGAAATAAACCATCCATCTCCTTGCTACGCCGATCTTTTAACCATATCATATAGAATGAATTTAAGTAAACGTTAGGTGTGGCAATGATGAGGTATGGTTCATTTCCGGGGGACACAGGGGCCAAGCCCTTCCAACATTTAAAAAAATTATTCTATAAAATATTTAAAAAAAAGTAGCATCAGTCTAAACGCAGCGAATTATTAGATTCATTACACAGTATTAAAGTCGAAATTATTTATTCCTCACTCCAAACTTCATGTGAGGACATTCAGCATTCTCTTGAGTGAATACATAAGCTGAGCAGGATCAGCTCTGACAGGCCCTCTCAAAGAAGTCACATCCAGGGTGAGATGTCTCTCAAGCTCAATTCCTCTACAATTTTTGTGCCATCTATGCAGGTGGGTGGCAAGATAAAAATAACTTTTACCAGTGCTTTGTTTGGTAAACAATTGTGGCTAACTGTGAGTGAATAAAAAACGAGCTTATTTTGTTTTTATTGTTTACTATTTGGTGGGGAGGGGTTAGCAACAAAAGGCTATAAGAATATTAAAAATTTAAGTAAAATAATTATAAAACATGAGAAATATGAAATTCATTTGGAATCTATTGCTCCACAGATAAATGAAGAAGAGTAGGTCAGAAGAGAACACTTTTGGATTTGATTCTTTGGCACAGAGCAAACTGGATAGGACACATCCTTAGACGGAACTGTCTTCTGCATGACGTCATAGAAAGAAAGGTTGCGGGAAAGAGGAGCTTAGAAAGGAGTATGCAAATATTAAATGACTTGAAGTAAAGAAGAAAATTCTGGGAGCTGAAGGTCACATTGGCTGAGGATAGGTCACATTGGCTGTCAAAGTTCACTGACAAAAGGAATGGATCTGTCGAGGAATATTTTTTGAAAATTCTTTTATATAAACTCAAATAAAAAATATTGCAAATTCACTCCAAATAAATTGGCTCTGTTGTACAGACTCCACAGCTATCTTATTAATGTGCATAAATATAAGTAGTTTATGTATGTTCATTGTCCTCATAAGTTCACGGGAAACAGTACACGGATTTTTCCGCGTCACAGTTAAAAATCCAGCCTTTATGTTGGTAGGCATCTTTGAAAATGAGCTGCCTTTTGAAAACTTGATTTTTCTTTTTCTTGGTTTCTGTTTGTTCTATACATAATTCAGGACCTAGCCTAACTAATGATTTCACTTC
>CABFVX010000708.1:126402-186492 GCA_902151425.1 Timema shepardi | reverse complement strand
GGGGGGGGGGGTGTGTTTGTAGTTGTATTATAAGTATTGGAAACATTAACGTAGTTTTTGTAACTTCCGCTGTCCCCTTTACCACCATGTTTACGTACACGTTACATGTGTGGCTGTTGTCACATGTTCACTCTTGTTTAGTTTGGTTGACCTTGTACCTGGTAGTCAATTGAACAAGGGTATCGCAATCTTCACACCATGTTTGGTGAGAAACGATGATAGTTGGATGTAGAGGAGATGCAGGTATTATGGAATAGTCGGGCGATAGGGAATACCATCGCTGGTCCTCTGCTAAGTGTCACAATCTATCTCGTCAACTATTTCAAATAACACAGAAAACCATTTTGAAGAAATAGTGACTTTGACAGATCAACTGATTGTTATGTGAGTGAGAATTGTTGGTTTTGGCTGTCACAAAAACTTTTGCAGGTTAATGTTTATCATACTATATCTCTTTATTCTACTGTTCTTCACCTCTGACAAGACGTGTATTAATCACAACTTTTGAATGTGTGGAATGCCAGGCCGCCACCTTGATTAGGATCCCAAGTTAAACTGTGGGTCCTCCATTTCATCTCACAATCACCTTACCATTACACATTAGCGTATAACCCGAACGGGTAGTAAGACGCGGTGCTAATAATAATAATGATAATCTACTGTTATTATTAATTCAATTCAACATTAATCATTAGGTTAAGGTTCATTCATGCTTATATTTGAGTTAAAACATTATTTCACTGTAATTATAACCTAACAAAAGTAATGATTTCCAAAATGGCGAGTCGGACAATATGGAATACTATTATTCCATAATTCCAGCACATGTTTCAAGTATTCCATAATGCGCAAAATTATTTTTTAATTCATCGTAATTTAACGCCCCAAAGTAAATTATAGTAAAATAAAAACTAACTGTGTGGTAAAAATAATGAAAATTGTAGTTAAATATGTTATTTAAAAATATTATTTACCTATAATAATCTAAAAAAAAACTGGCTGAATATTATGTTACGTAGTAGTATAATTCTGTATGAACATTTTTTATCTTTCAATTTCTTTCAAATTAATCGTGTATTATTGGTCACAGAGGCAAACGAAAGGTAGGATTACTTAGTGCTACTTGAAAAGGTTATCTGGTTACTTTCATTGAATGCACGAGTGCAGCGGGTGATTTTGTGCCTCCACTTTTTACTTTTCCAAGGGAAAATATGAGCGATTTACTCATGAAAGGAGCACCCCCTGGCTCAGTTGCTGTATGCTATCCATCAGGCTGGGTGCAAACTAACCTGTTTACTCAGTGGCTTAAGCATTTCATTGAAACCACCAGACCTAAGGAATATTCCCCGATTTTGCTATAGTTTTAGATGGATATGCTAACCACAAAGGAAACATTGCTGTTATCAGTTTGGCAAGAGCTATCCATGTCCACGTAATCTGTTTGCCATCTCACACCACACACATAAACTTCAACCGTTGGATAAGTCTTTTATGGGCCCACTGAAGAATTATTACAATGAGGAGATTCGCACGTGGTTGAGGCATAACACAAAGACTCTTAACCAATACGACATTGATGAACTTTTAGGGCATGCCTATTTGAAAGTGCAGACTGGCGAAATCACTGTTAGTGGATCTAGAGCCACGGGAGTGTATCCCACCAATAGATACATTTTCACCGAGGCCAGTATGGTGTATCCTTTATTATTAAATAAATAAGGAGGCAACGAAGAATCCTCAGTACATGCCAATAAAACGTCACGCACCGTGCAAGCACCACAGAATTTGGCAGGACCTTTTAATCAAGGAGCTAGTTCATCTGTAACGACTTCTCCATCATATTTATCCAGCATCATTTAAGATAAAATGGTCTAATCGAGGATGAAGAACTGGTACAGCCACCATCATCGCTGAGTCACCACTCAAGAAGTGGCTGCCAATATCTCTCACAAAATCCAGACGTAAACCTCTTCCGCGTACTTACTACACCAATGAGGAATGAGTAAGATAGCAATTAGACGAGATTTACCCTAATTGGAATGGACGTAGAGTGGAAAACCGTTTAGTAAAAAATCTCCTCTGTACACCCCGGTGAGAGTCGAAGCCATATCTTGTCGCGATTGGTTCCTTGCGAGATGTAACGCCCTAGGACCTAGATGACGCGAGTGATCTCGGCACTCCCGCTGCAAGCCTTGCTAACCCCTGATGAGTCTCCTGACAGGAAATCCTCTCGACTTGCGACAATCACTCAGCTCCTTGCTCACATCCGTTCACCCTTCTCTCTCCTTACCTTGTTCTCCTCTGCAGCTTCTAATTTCCACCCTCACCGAAACCCAGTATTCACCTTCCACACGGTTACATTCTTTTTTTACACCTTTCCTTATATCCAAAATACTTTCCCCTAATTTTTTTCTGCTAATGACCGGATTGCTTCAAGTTATCTGTAGACCTAAAGGTGTTCAGGTAGTTCTTGCAGTTTTGGGCACTAGACTCAGCGTGGCTGCTACGCGATAGCTGTAAGCGCACGCGACGCCCATCATCAGACGTCTCGGGTTCGTATCCTCCCTAGCTCTAATGTATTCTTATACTCTGATAGTTCTCGATACGCAAGTGCTACTTGTTCGTGGGTGCTAGATTCTAATGTCTTAGGTTTGAGTGCCAGGTAGGTACTGTACCGACGTCTCTTACCAACGTATATGAATATTAATTCATTATTAAATGAAAATTATATTTATTAATAAGTTGGGTAATTGAGACACTTAATTTGTAGTTAAGATGTTAAGAATAACTATAGCTTTTGCATCGTTATTATAAAAGTGAATTTGTTGTTGTTGTTGTCGGAGTGATTTAAGTCGCATCTGTTATGGTTGACTACCTAAAAGCGAGTCGCGGTGCTTCATGCCCTTCCACAGAAAGCCTATACACCATTGTAATCGTGATGTGCAGTTTGATTAAGCTACTTATGAGATAGGATTATGTGGAAGAGTAGGTTGGGTCACCACCTGAACCTAGGTTTGTAGAAGCCGGCCGAAGGATATTTGTGTCTTATCTCTAGTGAAACTATGTTTAAAATTAGCTTTAAAAAAAAGTACCGTTGTTGGCACCTAGCAATCCTCTTGTTGAAACCCTGATCACAGATATTTTAACCTGGAGGCTGTGGTTCGGGTGTATACCTTGTCTATGTCCAGGATTCAATTCCAATTACTCTGCGAGGCTTCAAGAAGGCTAAACCAATATAAAGTCAGTCATGGACACTGTATATTTTAACAGAAATGTATTGTGTCAAGGGCTGCATATTGCCTTTAGAACAATGGCGAAACTATTTTTAACGGCCATTTCCTTAAACAATATCTGAGTTGTTTTTTATGTGAGGTAATAAACCCTCAACCAATCAAACAAATTATCCAGAGACAAAGTGGGGAGATGAGGACAAAATGTCATACTCTGGGGATGAGATCTTGGAGCTGTTGCAACAAATATTATGTTATATTATATAGCCACAGTCCAATTTGTCATACGTAGGGCTCTTTAAAAAATACGAACTTTTTTTGTTTCAACATTGACAGCGTTTCACTATTTTATCAGTGTTATTTTATAGATATTTATGATCTATCAAAAATGACATCGTCAGATAACACGACTTGATTTATAAATAATCAAAAGTAGATCAAGTAAGTTTTCTAAGTGTCATATAATCTGTGGCTGGGGGTAGCAAGGGTGTTTTTTTTTCCTAAATGGTTTCACTCTCTCCCGTCAAACAATTGTAGGTACACTTATTCTAAAATTATATCTTACGAAGTCCTACCCCCTTAACGTAGTTAAATGCGGGTGGTTATTAAGAAGGCTTGGAAATAAAAAGGGTTGAGTTGATTTGAAGGGTGTGTTCTAATATAAAAACATGTTTTAAAATAATTTATAATAATTTATATTGATCAGTGAATGTAAGGACGGTTTAGTTACAGTGTTACTGATGTCATAAAAAAAAAGTGGGCGATGTCTTTAAAATAAGTTGTTGAGCTGTAGATATCTTGTTATATGTTGTTTAATGTTTCAATAAGAACATTTATAAGCAAAATAACTTTTATTTACTAAGAAATTTGAGAAATGGTTGGATTCTCTGTATTTTTTTAATATCTGCACTATATTTACAATTCAAGATTCTCCCCTCGGATTCATCCTCTTTTTTTAAATATGGCTCTCGGATTACCTAAGTTGGACAGCTCTGATAGAGACTATATTGATAATGATAGTTATAATGATTTTCCATTATTTTGGATCTTCCCTTTGTTATAATGCTATATTTAATCCAAAGGTCGATTTGAAATGAAACTAACTACACATTTAAAATAAAACTAACTTGGCAACAAGACTCAGAGTGGATCTTGATGAACTGAGGAATTTTATTCTCGCAATATTGCAACCCAACCTACTTTCAAACGAGATCTGGTTAGGTTCTTAAAAGTACGCCCTCGTCATGTATAACCTACATAGGTCTACTTCTGGTATTTAAGCGTTATATTAAGTTTAGGATCCTTTTATCGGTCTATATTTTAGATCAAGTTGGTTAAAAAAAGTCCATCATTAAAAAATAACTCAATCGTATTTTTTATTGTATAATCAGTGCTCGAATTGGACCGGAACGCATCGGAACGCCGTTGATACGAAATGATATGAGCGTTCCGGTTGATACAACACAAATTTAAAGCGTTCCACCTGCATACTAGAACGCTACTTATTTGTTTTTCCTATCGTTTCCAAAAGGATCTCTATTCTAGTTTGACAAGACGTGTATTAATCACAACTTGTGAATGTGAATTTGCCTCCACCGTGGTTCGGATTCCACGTTAAACTGTAGGTCCTTCATTTCATTTCACAATCACCCTACCATTACACATTAGCGTAGGTGCGTATAACCCGAACGGGTAGTAAGACGCGGTGCTAATAATAATAATAATAATAATGATAGCAATCTATTCTAGTTTGAATGAATCCAGATCCTACTACGCTTCTTTAGAGTGTATTGTATATTGTATTACACTGGGTTTTCCAAGAATTTGGTTAACATCAGATTCCTATAACAAGACAACGACATCAACACAAATATTTTACATATGTTGATCTTTCCCCTTCCATTTTGTAGCCTCTATTGTGGGGATTAGATAAAAAAATTATTCTACCTTCAGTTTCACATTTTAGTTCATAGTGTAAATATCGTACCTATTTGAAGTTTTGAACTCTGCGCCACAAGTGAACCAGCAAAAAAAAAAAACCAGTTATGTAAGTACATATTTATCTTTATAGATTATGTTTCACGTAAAATTTTATTTATCTACTCAAGCTAAATACAATATTTCCTTGCCGTATTAGTCTTATAACTAAACTTAATTTCTTCTAAATATTTTTTGCATTGAATGAAATGAAAAATGAGGAATGATGTTCGTTTATCGATGGCTAAATCTTTAGAAATGCTAAGCGTAACTATTAAAACTGAGCCTAATAAGTAGAGTCAGAATTTACATGCAAATTAAAGTCCCAGTATGTGATGTCTGAAATATGCAAATACACAGGAAATTCCACTACGCAGGTATAACTGCCAAAAATTTGTTTAAAAAAAAAACACGCTGTCTTGGTGTGGTCCAAAATAATGTTTAAATAAATTAAAATTTGCACATAATAGAAAGGGCTTTACCACGACAGTCTTAGTAAGACGATGGCCGAAACCACCCTATAGGACTACTCGAGCTGTCACGAGGAGAAACAAGATTAGGAATGAAGTTATCCGGGAAAGATTAGCAATACAGGGAGTACATGAGATAGTGGAGGAAGCAAGACTGAGAAGATGGTATGGGTATGTAATGAGGATGGAAAAAGAGAGGATGTCCAAGAAAATGTTAGAAATAAAGTATGTAGGAAAAAATACCATAAGGGGGGCCAAGATGGGAAGAGCAGATAACAGAAAGTGTTCAAGTGAGAGGATAAGAATGGGAGAACTTAAAAGAAGAATTAATAGAGGGAAATGGAGACATTTTACTAAACCGACCCGGCCACAGGCTTGAAACAGTTGATGATGATGATGATGATGATGAGAAAGGGCTTCACATTAAATAATAGAATATCTTGTTGTTTCTGTCAATCTAATGAGCATTGTTTGTTTCAAAACATTATACAATGAAACAAAAATTTTCATTTGGATTGGTGACCTGGCGGTCTAGGGGTAAGGTGTCAGATTTCTATGCTGGAGGCCGGGGTTCAATCCTCGGTCCCGGCAGAGATTTATCTGATTACCAAACCCTTCCTTCACCTCTGACAAGACATCATGTTAATGTGGGGAATGCCAGGCCTCCACCGTGGTTCGGATTCCACGTTAAACTGTAGGTCCTCCATCTCATCTCACAATCACCCTACCATTACACATTAGCGTAAGTGCGTATAGCCCTAACGGGTAGTAAGACGCGGTGCTAATAATAATAATAATAATAATAATAATAATAATAATAATAATAAAAATTCATTAGGATTAAATAGTAGTAATAATTTTTAGCACTCTCATAATATTTTATAACAATGTAAAACAAAGAATTTTTCAAATTTTCTTGTGCCATATTTTTCCTCTCTTGTATCACCATTTTGTAGCATGAAACTCCTTTTTACTCTACAATAAGCGATTGGAGAATGTTTTAGCATGCATATTTCTCTCATTGTAGCCCAATTAATTTCAGTCTAATGTTTCCCCCACAAATGCTAGGTATACTTCACACGTTTCAATATTTCAAGTGTCTTATTTTTTATAAGTACGAGAGCGATGAGAAACAACAATGTATTGTTTATATTTTATTGTCAACAAGATGTAATTTTTAATTCTTATGCTGAAAATAATCAATTTTGAATTTGATTATAAATGATTTTAATTAATAATGAATATTGGATGCAGTGGCTGCTCGTGTATAGGCACTGCGGAACTGCAGCACCCCCTATTTCCACTTGATATTATCGATAACATTTAACATAATGAGTCCTTTTTTCTTCAATTATTTCTTTATTTTTGTAGTATAATATATATTCCTTAAGCTTAATGTCAGTACTTCAGTAGCCATTCCCCAGTTTATGAAAAAGATACAAAAATCTTTGTATGGAACTGTGCGCTTCACAGTGCCAGCGACGTGGTATTTGACTGTTGTGCGCATGCGCACATATGAGGGGGGGGGGGAAGGAAGGCGGGACTTCCAGGTAGAGAGAGCACTGTTGCTCTCGCAGTGCCGGCTCTGGCATGATGGTGAAAGAAAGTATTTTTTTACTCAGTGTGTGCTGTGCTTAAAAACCATGTACCATATTCTTGAATGTGATAAAGTGTAGAAGAGTGTAGAATTAGATTATTATTATTATGCTTCCAGCTATTCTATTTGGTTCTTTTTTTTCGGTTATTTTATTTAACAGAAAGACTAAATGCGCTTGCATTACTTTCAATGGAGAAAAATTTCCTCAATTGTCATCCAGAGATCAAGTAGAAAATTACCGAACCTTTTGCGCAAATTAAAACAAGAAGAATGGATTTCATTTTAAAATTAATAGATTAATCTTGAACTGTAACAATTTAAGTTAAAGTAAGTCAAAGAGTTTGATTTTTTTGTTAATATCTCATCAAGTTCCTGAATACATTTTCGTTTTATACATGTTTTTTTTCCCTTTTACACAATTTTAAAACAAAGACTAACAATTTTCTGGATCAGCATCCCCACTAATTTTAGCTACGAGCCGTCATTGATTGGATGGATTTAGACTAGTACCTACCAACATAGTTAAATATAGGATATTGTTTTATGGTGGCAGTGTATGTTTTGTTTCAATACAAATCAATATTAATTAATTGTAATTAGCAAGTAACTAGATTAGTATAGTAAACGGAAATGTGATATTCATTTCACAGAAACTCATTTAAACTGGTATGGCTTGGAATGCGACTTAATGAAGTGTATATAGACAATGCGATAGGTTCTACCAATGTAATAGTTTCATTCTGTAAAATAAATTAAGGAATTATTGGTGGTTAATTGTTACCGTTCCGGCTGTTAAAATTTCCCAATTCAAGCACTGAAATATAACACATTGGAATTGCATCCAAAGAAATCATAAATTTTAATCCATTTCCCCCTGCCGTAAGCCAAATGCAAAACTGTGAGCATTGACTAGTTGGATATTGTTATAGTAATAAATTGTGCAAAGAAAAAAACTATTAAAAACTTTGGTGATAAAATACTGTATCTACTAATCCACGTAAACTGGTATTCCCTACCCCACTCCCCGCTCTTTTTGCCTTCATGTATAAATAAACATTCCCCCTCTTAATGCCTACACCCAATCCAAGAGCACCCAAGCCACGTGTCCGGAGAATCAGATCCCATCCAACCACGCCCTCTCAGACTCACCATTGGTGGGAGGTTCATTACATTAGATACGGCGGGGGAGAGGGAGTTATGCATCTCGCCCACAAGACAGAGGGGCGGGGGGAATGTGTGTGTTTCCTCCGGGTCTTCATTTACATACGCAAACATTTAGTTAAATGGGGCATGTGAGGACCACGCGTGAGAGTTTCCAGAAATGTGGTGGGGTACGTTTGACTCGTTACGTGAGTTTAGTGTGACGATGTAAGCTGAATGTGCCGTATTATTCATTTATTGTTTTAAATATAAAATAAACAGTAGTATTCGCTAAATATTTATTTGTAAATAAGTTACGTTTAGTGCTCGGAAAAAGGTTGTGTTGGAAAGGGCAGTGAAAAAACTATTCACCTTGTATCACGGAAATATTGGCCTAATCTAGTAGAATGTTGCTTATTGTAATGTACTTTACCAACATAGCTTACACTGATAAAACATGCAAACACGATTGTTTAACGGATGCCATTTTGTGGTTAATACTTTCAGTGGGTATCACGTTTATTTAATTAAGATGAATCTCAAAAATGGGATATGATTTTGTTCCTTGCTTCAAGATAAACATAACGCACGGTACTGTGAACTATTTGCATCGTGTTTTCACACAGTTTGACCTTTATACCTGTATAAATTATGAAGGGAATCCCTAAATAGTGAGTATCGGTGTTTGAATAACAAAAGGCACTGAGAGTCTAATTGATATGTCTTATTTAAAAATAACTGACCTAACGTAAACTGCCCACAGGCGTACTCGTTTGTAAACATGCATTCTTGACACTTGCTAAACATACTTATTATGTGTAGCCTACATTTTTTTTATTGGTATATAAAATGAAGCCCATCTACTTGTTTATAGGTTTATGGGTTAATGAAAATGATTTATGTGGCGCACTTTTGAATAAAGTGATTGATTTAATAGTAGCATTTCTTAGCTTTGTTTTAAATATATATTTTTTTTAAATTAGAATAATCATATAATTACATATTAAACATTTATGCTCACATGGCTTTGAGTGTTTGTTTCTCTGGTGTTTATCGCGAAGTTACAGGAACTAGGAATAACTTATCTTAATCACTTTGGCAGCTTAAACTCTTTAAAACAATAAATAATAAAGTATCTGCGTATAATATATTAAATTTTAACTACTAAAACTACGAGTTATTTTCACCCGCCCTAACGTTCTTCCCACCTACTTTAATCATATTTATTCTTTCAAAATACTGACGACTTTTATTTAGACCATTAATTTAACATGGATGAGTTAAATAATAATATACTAAATATTCTATCTTTACAGTGTATTTTACACTGTTTAAATATTTTATGAGATGACATAATTATTTCTAAGATTTATACAAGTGCGTGTGTGTTCATATTCCCATAAAATGGAGGCGAATAAAGCAAACTTGTCTTCCATGCCTTTCATACAAGCAACTAAAACTATTATAAGCGGTCGTCGGCCGTCAGATTCGTTTTCAATCGAGAAACTTCTGTCTGTGACAAAACCTACACGACAGCCCTTACTCCAGACATCACATTCATCACCAACTCCAGCTGTTTACCAAGACATGGATGTCGAGTGTTTCTCTAAGAACCCCTCTCAGGAAGCGGAACATAAACTCTGTCCGGATCATGGACCCGTCGAGATTAGCGTTCCTTCTTCAAGATCATTTTCAGCCGTTTCGTCAAGTCCATCTTCAGGACTATCGCAGTTATTCATATCCCCGTCAGGTAAAGTTTCCACATCGGATGAAGAAATGTCAGAGTCTCCCGATATGTCCCCGCGAAGAAATTCAAAAGGTGCCACCGCATGGTCGACAGCTTCAGATACATCAACCGCAACTCAGGACAGATATCAACCTTCAAAAAAACTCTCCTCCCAGAAGTTGTACCACAGCTCGGGTTTCTTTCACCCGACAGGAGATGGACCAGAGGAAATAAGACACGCTTACACCGAAATGTCCCAGGGAAGGTCCCATGTTTATTATCCGTCCTTCCCTTCAGTTCCGTCAACCTCTCCAGTCGAGGAGGGACCTTCATTCTCCAGGATGACTCATCTCAGAGGGGACTTGGATGAATTTAAACATATTCCAATGACGATCTCTCCTCCGTCGTGCGTCAGCTCTTCAGTGACATCCATAGTGAGTGCGGACTCTTCTTCTGTGGACTCTCGACTTCTCGGCGACTATCATGTGGAGGAAGACTATGATGAGGATGAAGCTGAGGAGGATCCCCGGAATGAGGACTCTTCAGAGGGGATGTCAAGAAGAGAGGAGGAAGAGGAAGGTGTATCTGGCGTGGTGTCCACGTCCACTCTGACCACGAACGAACCGGCTCAGTTGGAAACTCAGTCAGGTAGGTGCAGAGCGCTCTTCATATTTTCTACTAGTGTTTTGCGACAAGGTGACCTAGTAGTCTAGGGGTAAGGTGTCGGACTTCTGTGCTGGGGGTCAGCGGCTCAATCCTCGGTCCCGGCACAGATTTCACCTCTGACAAGACGTGTATTAATCACAACTTGTGAATGTGGGGAATGTCAGGCCTCCACCGTAGTTCGGATTCCACGCTAAACTGTAGGTCCTCTATTTAATCTCACAATCACCCAACCATTGCACATTAGCGTAAGTGCATATAATCCGAACGGGTAGTAAGACGCGTTGCTAATAATATTAATAATAAAAATAATAATAATTTTGCGACCACTTTGACACACTTACATTCCCGCATATGACTTATTGCAGAATAAATAGTCCACATTTATTTGGTATATTTTTAAAAGTTATTGCTAAGCCTAGCAAAAATATGAAAAATTCCATTCTAGATGTTTGATTCGTCGGTGAATGAAGTTTTTATTATTATTAGCACCACGTCTTACTACCCGTTCGGGTTATACGCACTTACGCTAATGTGTAATGGTAGGGTGATTGTGAGAAGAAATGGAGGACCTACAGTTTAACGTGGGATCCGAACCACGGTGGAGGCCGGGCATTCCCCACATTTACAAGATGTCTTGTCAGAGGTGAAGGAAGGGTTTGGTAATCAGATAAATCTTTGCCGGGACCGAGGATTGAACCCCGGCCGCCAGCATAGAAGTCTGACACCTTACCGCTAGACCGCCAGGTCACCCGTGAATGAAGTAAATGGAGACTGCACTTCAGGCAGGTCGTGTGTTTGAGGGAGAGGCACTCTCTCTTTAAAGGCCAATGAGATGCCTCTACGGTTAATCTGAACACCGTCATTTAACTATAGTATTTATAAATTTCTTCTGTAAAACCATATTTTCTAAGTTTAATGATACAAAGCATTATTAAAGGATTGTAAAAGAAAGGAGTGCATATTTTATGAATCATTTAAATAATACATTCAAAACACATTTGTAAGAAAAATGTACAAATTCGTTCCATAAAAATTCAAGTAAATTATGTGGGGGAGTAAAAAAATATTGACCCAGTCTTAAATACTCTAACTTAATTAATTAAAACAAAATCATCAAAGGTGTATGTTAAGTAAAATAGCGGTTAGACTTCAATAAAAACTCTGTTTAGTTTTTTGAGATCCATTGAGGTGTATTGTTTAACAAGACAGACCCATAGTGTAATTAATAAATCTATCTATTGATATCTCTCTAAATACCCAGAATGCACTGTAACTAATACATTTTATTTATTTATTATTTAGCACCGCGTCTTACTACCCGTTCGGGTTAAACGCTTTAAGTACTAATTACGCTAATGGATTAGGAATTGGGAAGGTTGAATTAGAGGAAGTGAACCCATATTTGCGTGGAGGGAGAGTGGAAAACCATTTAGGAAAAACCACCCCCAGTTCACCCGACCGAGATTCGAACCTCGATCTCCCCATCCTCGGCAGCCGAGCTCAACACGACTAGCGCGTTAGCCAACTTCACCACCGAGGCGGTTAGCTAATAAACCAATGTATCATTACATACACGTGTTTCATGCAGGTAACGACAACTAATAATTTAACTAAACAGTTTATTCATGTTGTTGAAATTTAACCAAGGTGTGTTGTACATTACAAATTATGTAATTCTGGTGATTGGGAGTTCAAGGTTTGAATCTCGGCTGAGTACCCTTGGGATGGTTTTCCATGTGATTTATAGCTTCTTTTGCCCATCGCCTTTCTACGCAAATGCTGATGCATTTACTATACACAACCTTTTAATTAATGCTTTATAATAATAATATTTAGCACAGCGTCTTTCTACCCGAAGTACTAATTACGCTAATCGATTAGGAATTAGGAAATGCTTTATAAATTAAGTTGTTAAATAAAACTTACATTCAAACTGTATAAATTAACAAATAAATTCTGGCTAGAATTAACACAATATAAATTGAGCCACACTTGTTTTAGGATTAGTTAGTAACAGCCACCAAAGTGTAACTGCGTTGTGTTGGAAAGAGAACACTTTTAATCGCAGACAAACAGACTGACAAAAAAAGTAAAAACAAAAATAAAGACCGTAGTTCTTGGTGTAAAACACAACCAATAAATAAAGGGTACACAGACTTTTAACGAGCAAACAGAGAGAAACAGACAGACAGACATGTTTGTTGGCTCAAAGCGTGGGTTCAACCGCGCGTCTCGCGCTAGCCAGGTTTAGAGACGCGTGAAAAGATAGATTCATTAGCAGGTTCTTTAATTAGAGACGATGGGGAGTGAGGGGTGAAGGGTGTCGGGACGCATGCGTGACGCGGATAAACAGGTGAAGACAAACTGCGGGCTAAATGCTGCCTAATTATTGGGGGAAGCTCTCCATCATTGCCATTCGGATACACTCCGGTACACAAACTGTGGCATGTATGCGAGTTTTACTGGTGGTAGCCGGAGGGGGGTGGGGTGGGGATACTCCCTGACACGACTGTGCCCGGGGCTCGGATTAGTCAGCCGTGTGTTTGGTTACTGAGATAAGGTTCCTAGGTTCGATTCCTGGCATTCCCTAAAAATTATAATGGGAAAAATTGGGACTTGGAATGGGTATTGTGTCTGTTATAATAAGTTAGTTTGAGTCAGAAATTGTTCGTTAAATAGGGGATGCCGGGGCTAGTTGGTTATAGGAGTAAGTTGGCACAGGCTTAGTAACTCTTTCAATAATTGACTGAGTGCAGCTCAAATTTACCTTCGTTACAGACAAATAAGCTACTACGCTAATGTCCTTTTGTTTGACAAGTTGCAGACACATAGGCTGAATATCTTAACTCAATGCACATCTTAGTTCCAAGTCCAACTTGCAATCAATAATTTGAGATCTTTATTTTGACTTGATGGACCTCATCGTAAAGATCGCTGATTTACACAGCCATATTGATCCAAACATGGGCAATGATTTAGAAATACCCGGCTTCAAAGTCAGTAAGAATAGATTTTCACATATTTGTGGCTGAGAAATTATGGTGAATTTTCAAGTGTTCCAGACCGTGAAGAAAAGAAAGGAAATCATCTTGAAACCCACGCTTGTCAAGAGAGAGAAGGGTGGACATTTCTTTTCTTTAATTTGTAATATCAAAATGTAATGAGTCACACAAAAATTTAAATGCCAATTCGAAGCCATTGAAATAATTAAAAAGAAGGGTAGAGTTGGATGACCAGTGTTGCGTCAATGATTCATTCAGAAAGAGGAATGATATGCAGTCAAGTTAAAACCAGCACACGCTGTAAGGAAAAAAGTTAGTTTACTGTAAGAATGATAAAAAAAACTAATTCATTACATTTTTTCCGGCCTATTAGCCACTTATGATGATTGGCGACCAGGCTGCCCACCAACGGCTTCTTACCATAGCGACCATACCAAATGTCACTTCTCTAGAGTTCAATTTGTACCTTCTGTCCACCATTTTGGATTTTCAAAGTTTAGGATTTTTATAATAAAGATGTAATGCTCAATAGCGTCCATACAAATTATAGTTCTCTGAGAACTACATTCACCGCTTGAAAGAGAGAAATAGGTGCAAGGTGCCCAACAGTGCCTATCCGCCTTGGCGGAATGTTAGTGATAACCTGAGTTTAAAAGCAGTGGCCAGTCCCCATACAACCATTTCATTGCGAATTTGATGTCTTAGCTCATGTAATGATGAATGGTAAAATGAGCTATATCCCGTCCTATTTAACTGAGACGTGTAATGGTCATATGTCCCTTGGTAAAGTAACTACCAACATAAATCAAAATAAAACATATATTATTATTATTAGCACCGTGTCTTACGACCCGTTCGGGTTGTACGCGCTTACGTTAATGTGTAATGGTAGGGTGATTGTGAGATGAAATGGAGGACCTACGGTTTAACGTGGAATCCGAACCACGGTGGAGACCTGGCATTCCTCACATTCACAAGTTGTGATTAATACGAGTCTTGTCAGAGGTGAAAGAAGGGTTTGGTAATCATATAAATCTGTGTCGGGATCAAGGATTGAAGCCCGGACCCCAACACAGTAGTCCGACACCTTACCCATAGACCACCAGGTCACCAAAATATATATTGTAATTACTTTTAAAAATATTGTTTCGACAAGTCAAATGTAGTAAAAACGCAACCGGAATAAGAATGAGTACCTGACACTTATAGAAGTTACAAAAACTACGCTGATCTATTTATATGTCAAGTCATGTGATCTTCAGCTGTCACTTTTTATTTGGTCACCGCGTCTCTTTAGATGTTTGGCATATGCAGTAAAAAACGGTAATGTGCTAGGGATGACAAATAATTAAACTTGATTCACACGTTCGCCAAAAATAGAAAGCGGCATGTGCTTGAGTAGCGCAGCAATTCACACGCTGTATGTTGCAACGCAAACTTAAACGACTGATTATTTTCTAGTGGATAGACATATCTTTTAGATTATTTTCCCGAAGGATGAGTTCAAATTAAAACGTTTTGTCGTGGCACAACCCAATACATTGATACACTCTCTTTACACTAACGGGTTATTTCAAATCTTCTCACAGCGACCAACGAAGCTGTCTGCTCGCTGTTAGCTCTACAGCGCATGCGTTGTCATATGTACATGCTCACTGATTTGAGATGGTTGGTTTTAAGATTTGATTGATTGAACTGTTCTGCTTAAGTTCAACTCATCTCTACTTCATCCGCTATGCCCGAGATGTTCAGCACAGGAAAACTAATCAAATCTCAAAAACCAACCATCCCAACTCAATGCGCATGCGCATTTGACAACGCATGCGCTCTAGAGCCAGAAGCAAGCAGACAGCTTCGTTTCCCGTTGTGAGGAGATTTGAAATAACTCGTTAATGTAAATCTTATTTATTGATGTATTGGATCGTGTCACGACAGCGCGTTATAACTTGTAAATATTCATCGGGAGAATTATCTGAAATATATGACTAGCCACTAGAAAATGTTGTTTAAGCTTGCATTGCAATGCATAATGGGTCAACTTTAAAGTGTGTGAATTACTGCTAATATTCTGCTTTCTATTTACGGCGAACGTGTGAATTAAGCTTTAGAGGAGAGTGGGAAAACATTGAGGAAAAACACTATTGATAGGCCTTATACTTGATCGGGATTCAAACCTTGATCTCAGCGTCACAAGCATTCTAATTTCCAATCTATTGTGAGAGTGAAGCTTTAGACAGTTCTACCACTGAAGTGGGTGCTACGTTTAAAATACCAATACACCGATAAAATACATCCCAAATACATGGTAAAATACTATCAACGTCACACAAATATATTTGTACTTTCTAAATTGTTGTTGATATATGGGATTATTCATTGTATTGCGCCAAAGTGTTCATATACACAGGCTAGACTGTCACACATCCACATACTAGTGCCACAAACATTATATCAACTTGGTTAATCCACAAGAATGCGACTTTGTCAGTTTTGACCCAAAAAAAACCCACACCTCTTGATCATGATGCACGTACCAATTTATTTATACCACAAATTAATCACAGAAAATAAATTAGTTAAAATACCGTGTCCTACAAAAATTACAGTGTTGATAAGTAATATATTTTGGCCTAATGGTTTGTGTAACTCTTCTTAAAATAGAGCTTGATAAACGGTTTTATGTTAAAAAATTTAAAATTCAAGGAAGTAACTGGCAGTCAGTTTCCAGGATTATGTATTTAGGCTTACTTTTTATTTAAGCTAATGAACAGCAAATTGATGTGAAAAACTAAATCAATCAAGTGGTCGACCATAAAGTTTCCAAACATTTTTCAGAGCCAATTAACGTACGAGTTTGTCTTCACGAGTAGTGTGCGTGACATATTTATATCAGTAGCTAGATGTGGCTGTGTGTTAGTGGTGAGGTCGGCCCTACGACTCCGATTCTGTGGTCAATGATCAAGGGACCTGGGTTGGAAACAAGCTAACGTAGTTTATTACACCAACGAAACTAATGAGCATTTATATTTGGAAAATACTTTACAGTTGATAGTATTGCGTAGATTTATACAGGGCTGGCTCGTGCTCTTTTACCGTCCTAGGTAAAACATGAAAATGCCACCATCCGCTTCTCAAGACATTAAAAAATTACTTTAAAAAAAAAACATAATATAATATTGCGCGTCTAGGCTACATCACTCATAGCCCAGTTTGGGGAAAGATTATCAAGTACTAATGTACCATTGCACAGGGAATGCCCGATTATACTAATAGTAAGTACATCCCTCCCATGGAGACTCTTTACATGTCCCGATGAGATGAGACGATGGTGATAGCGACCCAACCAGAGCAGGTGACAAAGTCGGACTTTATTATATACCTGTTGCGAATATAATACGCTTACTTGTATGGTAAAAAATATGTACCAAAAGTATTGCTCATAATATTCGTAATTTTTAATTAAAAAATAACTTATATAGGTAGGCCTAATTCTATTCTATATCCTGAGATGATTATAAACTTCAGTAGGGACTGCACTAAAGAAATTAAGTTGAGGATCACCATGGACCAGGAAGCTTTCAACAAGAAGAGGTTACTGCTGACCAGAAAGTTGGGTTTGGAACTGAGGAAGAAACTGATGAAGAGCTACATTTGGAGCATCGCACTGTTTGGAGCAGAAACTTGGGCTCTTAGGAAGATGTAAAAGAAATACTTGGAGAGCTTTGAAATGTGATACTGGAGAAGACTTGAGAAGATCAAGTGGGACAGACAATGTGACAAATGAAGTCCTGAGAAAAGTGGGTGAGGAGAGATACATTTGGTTCGTGATTCTTTGGCTCAAAGCAAACTGGATCGGACACCTCCTTAGGATAAACTGTCTTCTGCACGACGTCATACAGGTTGAGGGAAAGAAGAGCTTAGGAAGAAGGCTTTAAATACTAGATGACTTGAAGGAAAGAAGAAAGTTATGGGAGCCGAAGGAGGCAGAGGACAGGGTGCGTTGGAGGTCCAAGTTTCACTGACAAAAGGAATGGATCTGTTGTGAGACAGAACACCTAATAATAATAAATAAGGACTGTAGAAGAAAGAAAAAACATTGTGAATAGTTGGAATGAAGAATACTTTTTATTTTTAATTAAATGCTACCGTAATTATTTATGAACATATTAACTAATATATACAAGTAACATTTGTTTAAAAATATGCTTAACAGAATGATTTTGTAATTACTAATTCACCTTTCTAGCTTTTACATCAGCAAAATCATTTATTAATTTATCATTATTAATAATTTTAGCGATATCATTTTTTATTGACAGAATTGCCAGGTGTGTTAACCTCTCTTGACCCATTAATGACCTTAAGTAATTTTTTGTTGTTTTTCAGCTTAGACTACTATTGCAAACCTAGTTCACCAGACGCATTAGTAACGGAAATAATTTACATTTTACACATATTTTTAATCAAGCGTTCAAATTAATTTCACATTTTTACATTTATAAAAAAAAATCTACGTCTTGGTGTCGCTCCCCTTCAACTCGGCGCCCAGGGCGGCCACCCCAACCTTGTTGCCGCTTCTCCGCGACCCCTATCGCTAGGAATCTGAAGGGAAGCATTTAGAGTGTGCATCTTAGGTGTAGTTTTATAATTACAACTATTACGAGCCTAACGCGTTATACCACTTGCCCAATGGTTAGGTTATCTCTTTAAAAAACGATAATAGGAAGATGAGATTTGTTATGAACCAACTTACTTAGGGTAAACTTGATTTGTATTTTTATAGACTACCTATTGTGAGCCTGAAGTCTCAAACCGCGTGATCACATGTGGGAGTATTCCAAAACCGAGAATAAAAAAAATCCTACTTTTGAAATAGGCTTTTTACGGTACTTAGAAAAACTTAAGCAGGTTAGCTTTAGCGATTTTTTTTTACTTTTATATATATATGTATATATATATAACCTGACGTTCTAGACAACAAAACCACCAGTACGAGTAACCGCGAAACTTATTAAACCTATAAATCAGAAACTTGGTATGCGTACTTGTATATTAGTGAGAGTATGCACCTCAGTTGGTTTGTTTTAATCGGGAATTTATTGCGAGTCTGATGACTTGAATCACGTAATCACCAGTTTGTGACGTAAAAAAACGCACTCTTGTTCAGCATCAATAAGTGCTATTGAATATTAGATTGTTATTATTATTATCACGTCTTACTACCCGTCCGGCTTATACGCACTTACGCTAATGCGTAATTTGGGTGATTGTGAGATGAAACGGAGGACCTACAGTTTAACGTGGGATCCGAACCACGGTGAAGGCTTGGCATTCCACACATTCACAATCTGTGATTAATACACGTATTGCCAGATGTGAAAGAAGGGTTTGGCAATCAGATACATCTGTGCATGGACCGAGAATTGAACCCTGGACCCCCAACACAGAGGTCTGACACTTTACCCCTAGACCACCAGGTCATATTAGATGTGATTCGTTTTCTTTTAAAATGTATCAGCAAGGATACATATCAACCTTGAATCCATAGACGATAATCTTATTATTATTATTAGCACCGCGTCTTACTACCCGTTCGGGTTATACGCACTTACGCTAATGTGTAATGGTAGGGTGATTGTGAGATGAAATGGAGGACCTACAGTTTAACGTGGAATCCGAACCACGGTGGAGACCTGGCATTCCTCACATTCACAAGATGTCTTGTCAGAGGTGGATAATCACAAGAGCACTAATTTAACCAGGGTAATGCCGAGCTCTTCCAACTAGTTTATAATAACATCCCCTTAAAATATTATAAATTTATTGACTCTAGTTGAGAACATTAACAAAATAATGTCACATATTTGAGACTCTTTTTCACATGTTAACAAAACATTATTTCTTATTTGTTTTTAGTTTTGAGATATAATGTTAAAATAGTTCAAATTTTTTAGGCGTGATATTTTTAATTCTTGGTTATTTAGGCGATTGTATCGTGACTAGGAAGAACCCAGTTTAAGTTAAATGTCAGTCATTTATAAAACACCCCTGGTTTTAGGAGTAGAATCAAAATCATGACTTGGTCTCGAGCTATGACCCTGTAACATCTAAATATAAGGTTTGAACAAAAGTATCTTTAATCCAGTGTGTCTCAAAGTTTTGTTGATGGAGGGCCACCAAATAAAATGATGTTATGCACCCTCCGGGCCCCTGAGAGTCAGAGGAGGGAAGGAGTGAGTTAAAACTATGCAGTAAAAACATCATTTTTGGACATTCTATTTTAGGAATGTAAACAGACTACTCGTACAGGACAAAAATTGATTTATTGAATTAAATGTTTGAAAATTATTGATTATTATAAAGTAATGGGCGTTTGATTATTTTTAAAATTTTAAACCTCGTTATATTTGATCAATAATTGTTCAAATTTTTTGACTAAAGGTTGGTACAGACATACTTGTTTTTCTATGTGACTTATGTCTGCCTAGGAAAGAACTAGAGCATAATATAGATATTTCATGTTAAATCTTTTTCATTTCAATCCTTTGTATTATATGCTATGAACATTCTTAATTTTATTTTTAGCATCACGTCTTACTAGGCCTACCCGTCCGGGTTATACGCTTATGTACTATTTACGCTTATAGTTTTTAGGAATTAAGAAGTTTATATTAATAGGAAGTGTACCCGCATTTACGAGGAGAAAGAGTGGAAAGCCATTTTGAAAAAAAAACCACTCTACTCTCAGTACACCTGACCGAGATTCGAACCTTGTCTCCCCGTCTATGGCAGTCTAGCCTACTGCAAGAGCAGTGCCCACTGGAGCTAGCATTATTATTATTATTATTATTATTATTATTATTATTATTATTATTAATGAACTTACTGGGATCCTGTGGACCCCCAGTGGTCCGAGGACCACATTTTGAGAAACACAGCTGTCCAACAGTTTCGATTGTAGTCTCGGGCCACAAACAAATAATATACCCAGACACTCAACCTCCAGGTTAAAATGGTTGCACTCCTTTTGGCAGCTTGAGTCCTTCACCAGTAGGATCTCTGCGGTTAGTCCTATCATCACTCAGCAGTGACTCTAGCGAAGCCTAGTGTTGAAGGACTCAAGCTGGCAAAAGGGTGCAGCGAGAGTCTGTTTCTTGTCTGTGGCTCGGGTACAAACAGTAGAACAAACAGACCCACTTTTGAGTTTGGGGAAGGTGACCTGGTGGTCTAGGGGGTCAGGTGTCAGACTTCTGTTCTGGTGGCTGGGGTTCAATCCTCGGTCCTGGCACAGATTTATATGATTACCAAACCCTTCCTTCACCTCTGACAAGACATCTTGTGAATGTGGGGAATGCCAGGCCTCCACCGTGGTTCGGATTCCACGTTAAACTGTAGATCCTTCATTTCGTCTCACTATCACCCTACTATTACACATTAGCGTAAGTGCGTATAACCCGAACGGGTAGTAAGACGTGGTGCTAATAATAATAATAATAATAATAATAATAATAATAATAATAATAGAGTTTGGGGACACATAAAACGCTAAGAGCGATCATAATATCGAGCTTTAAAAATGTTCATGATTGCAAAACTTTCTTTATGTGATCAAATAAAAGACTGGCGATGGTTATATTCAATCTAATTTTCATAGGGAGAGCCTTTTATAAAATACAAACATATTTTATTATGGTCAACATTGATAACATTCTATTTTATTAGTCTTATTCTATAGGTATTGATAATAAATATCAAAAGTGAAATCTACAGAGCGCATGACTTGGCGTATTAATACATGAAAGTAGCTTAAGTAACTTATAGATTAAATAGCCAAGCTAATGTATTTGTTAGTCACGGCTATAGCTGCATTTAGATATTATATTCTTTAAAATTGAGAAATGACACCTAGACACGGAAATCACAAGTCTTATCACAGATTGCCTTAAAATATGAGTGAAAATTTACCCTGGGTCGACGCTTCAATTGGTCAAGGGCATACTAAGACAAAGGTGCCGGGTTCGATTCCCGTGTCCAGGTGTAATTTTTCAATTAAAAATAATATTCAGTGACTTATCTAGCTTTCAATTAAGGTTCTTCCTATGAAAATTGGAATGTACTGTAAATGATGCATTTTAAAGGATGTAACCACAAAAATCAAGTGGTATCTCCGGATCAGTTTTAGAAACTTGTCGCCTGAAGGAATAAAATAGATCCACCGCGCCTTGTACCCGGCGAGCGTGATGTCGGACATTACAGTCGAGAGATTTACAGCGCGCCCGCCATGTTGCGACGACCGAGCTGACATCTGGTAGCCGTTTAGAAGTTATGTCGAAGAGCAAGGGGAGGGTCTTGTTTGTGGCAGACTATATGGGGCTCCGCTCACTCGAATGAAGAGCAGGCATCTCTCCTTTGAAGTTGACAGCCTGATCCTTTTAAAAGTCTAATAGAATAATTATTATCTTGAGTGGTTTCTGGATTTGTATGACCTCTTTCAAGACAGTTATTGGGTGTTGCGGTACCCTCGCTTAACCGTTGATCATTCATTGACACTAGCTCTAATCTGATTGGTTCTCACTCGAATTATCAACTTTATTAGAAGTCTGCCTGTAGTTATATAAATATAATTTAAAAAAAGTACTGTGCAAATATTTTGATTCCCACCAGAAAAACACATTTTTTTTTATCAAAAAGTTTAGGGATGGGGAAGGTATAATTTGGAGGAAAGGTTCCCGCACTTGAGTGGAGGGTAGAAAACCATTTAGGTCATCAAAATGCTCCTAGCTGGGATTTTTTTTTTAAGTATCGCTTCTTACTACCCATTTGGGTTATACGCTTATGTACCAATTGCACTAATGGCTTTAGGGATTAAGAAGGTTATATTAAAGGAAATGTACCCACATTTGCGTGAAGGGAGGGTGGAAAAATACCTTGGTACACCCGACCGAGATTCGAAACTCAATCTCCCCGTCATCGGCAGTCTACTCTACAGCGAGAGTAGCGCCTTAGACGATGCGGCCACTGAAGTGGGTAGCTGGGATTAGAACCAGGGCTGGTGCTACAGGTTTGACAGCCTTATGCTAATTTTGACTGGTCACCCCTTTCCTAATCCATCTTACACTCTATAATCCACCTTTTTCTAACTGCACTCACATTTAAAAATCACAGCGCTGTAAAATATATTAAAAGTATCCTATATCCGGCTTCTGATAACAATCATCGCCAATCATGTGTTATTAATTAACACACGGTCTGTTGACCTTGGTGGTCTTGGGGTAAAGCTCTCGTTTCAGGGCTCAATGTCCGTGGGTTCAAACCCGACCGGGGGTGACGGATATTTCTTCCTTCGGAGGAGAAGTGAAGCCGTCGGTCCCATGTCGATTGTGGCAAGTAAAAGAACCCTGGGAGGCATGTGAAAATACCTTTCCCGGTAAAATGATAGGCTCTTTCACGCTCGCTCATAGAAATATTCGTGTGTTGATATAATCAGTCTGTCCTGAAAGCGCGCGTTGGATACATCAAGTAGATAAATCATAAATAAACTAGAGATGTCATGATACCTGCTTTTCTCGATTCCGATTTTTAAGTTCAACCTCGATTCTTCGATTCTCGATTCCGATTTTTAAACATTTATTCCTTCATTATGTTTCCAAGCACTATTAGTCTACATAGAAAATGTGACGTGCCTAATACCTTACTCCTCCCTCGATGCTAAACTCGGACTCTACCATTACAACACATGTCGTTTGAAATCTCACAATCTTATAGATATTTATCAAACACACTAAAATTCTTCGAATCTGAAAATCAAAACCAAGAATTCAAATAAATTCAAAATTAGTACAATAAATTGCGGATTTTCAAACCGAAAGATGAACACATTTCACACGTTAATTTTTTTTAAAGTCGCCCACCATAACTGACCCTACGCACGTTAGCTCGTCAGAAATTAATGAACAAGTTTTGGCAAAGATATATCAATAATATTGCGAATTAAAATAAATATCCTGGTTTTTTGCTTCATTTTTATTAACTACGTCGATTTTTGTTTTGTTTATTAAACTTGTCTTATTCAAAGAGCTAAATAAAACATTCAAAATTGTAAAGCGACAAAGAATATAATTACAGAAGAGCAGCCATTTTAATTTGAAATGAATATCGTATCTTTCGATATACACGTTGTGATGTATCAATTAATGATAGATATATATGGATATATTACGGAAAATCGCCAATCGATTAATGTATTCTGACAGTCTCACTTAACTATTACTTTTTATTAAAAGTGTCACAGTTATTAAGTTTTTACCTCTTGATACTGTCATAATGTCAAGTCGTATTATATTCGAGACCATTTATTCTTCATGTAGATCACCTCAAAATGTTAGGGTCGTATAATATTCGGGGTCGTAATGTATTCGGGCTATTACGGTATATTTAAAATTTGCCGGTATTTAAGTGAAATGACAACTAAATTAATATGAGAGATAATCGATTATCACCTACTTTGAATGTTGCCGTTTTGTTTAGTCGCCAGATTTATTGAGGGCTAAGAATCCAAGTAGCGAGAATCGTAATATTAAGATCGATTCTCGATTATTTCGATACCAGTAAGAATCGAGGGTATCGAGGAATCGAGCTTGACAGCCTTAAAACAAACCCTTGGTTTACCCTGGAAAGGTAGCACACTGACCTTTAATGTGTCCACTATGCCGAATATAATAGAATAGGACCATAATATAACCAGTCAAGGTATTATACCAACTGTTTTCAACAATTTTTAACTCGTGGCACACTGAGAACAATTCGCTAACATTGTCAAGGGACAACAGCAGTTTTTAAAAGAAGATACTTTATCGTTAAAAACACTACTATTAAGCTTGTGATGGATTAAATAGCAAAGCTATTAAATCTATAATTAAGGTTATATCCGTGTTTAAATAATAATAATAATCGACTTTAATGGCGAAGTTAAGGCTACTACTGCCTTTTCTTACACTTAACCAATACAATTAAACTGAAGTTTAACAAAATAATATATATAAAAACATACAAAAAGTATTTTTTTAAAAATAGAGCTAAAATACACAAGGATTACGTACCACGCTTGTGCGCGCGCGCGCGCGCGCACACACACACACACACACACACAAAATAGAAGGTGTGATTACGTCTCACCCCTCTCAATCTCACGAATGAGCTTCCACACGCAGCCTATCTGTGACTTTTCGCTTGAAACAATTCAATTCTAATTTCTTTACATCGTTGGTTAGGGTATTCCATGAACGAGAAGCTGAAACAGTGAAAGAATTTGAGTAATGAGTGGAATTATGAAGAGGAATGAATAAAGTTGAGTTTTATTGCTAAAGAATGTTGAAATTATTATTAGGGTTGAGTGAGCGAATACGTGAAGAAAGGTATTGTGGGTAGTTGGAAGTCAATAGTTTCTTTATGATTGTCATCGAGTGTAGAGTTCGTCTTTCTTTAAGTCTTAGCCAAGTTAACTTCTTATAGTCTGGGGAAATATGATCACGTGACCGGAGGTCGAATATAAATCTAACACATGTGTTCTGGAGTCTTTGTAGTCTTTCCGCAAGGTCAGCTGTCAGGTCATTATAAACTACATCACAATAGTCGAAAAGCGGGAGGATAAGGGATTGGATAAGAGTGGATTTAATATTCATTGGTATAACTTTTTTTCAGGCGCTTAAGTGAGTGTAAGGCAAAGAACACTTTTTTATATATTAGTTTCACATGCTTATTCCATGTTAGATTTTCATTTATATGTAAACCAAGGTTAAATATTATAGTCTTTAGAATTAAAAATGACATATGCACATTTAGCAGCATAAGGCCTTGCAGAGCTGAAGGTGATTGTTTTATCTGATAGCTCGTGTTCTTAATCGATCACTCATATGTAGCTGACAGTTCACACCACATCCATTACTGACTTTGCACCTTAAAATATGAGTGAGGAATGACCCTGGGCAATGGTTCCCGGATAGCTCAGTGGTTAGAGCATTGGCTTACTAAGTCAAAGGTCCCGGTTTGATTCCCTTGCCAAGGTGTCATTTTCCAATCTAAGGAATATAGTAAGATTGTGTTTAAAGGTCCAATAGCTAAATTTCTAACGATTGTGTTTTAAAAATGATGTTGATCATGGATTGAAAAGGATTTATTTTCCCGCCGTGGTACACTGGTTGAAAAACACTGTAGATTATAAGCTTCCGGATTAAGCGGAATGAGTACCAACAATTTAAAACTCAATTAACAGCTTACAGTTTTTCAACCAAACAAATCTTAGGAACAAGGTGGATACTAAGTAGGTTTACAGTGACATGGGGCGCGGGGATAAACAACAATCATGGCAGGGGAAATAGGGATTGAGGAGACAATTTCACAAACCTACACTTTCACAAATTTTACGAGTTTTTAGGTTGAATAGCTCTCTATTTTTAAGATTAAAGAGAGAAACACATAAACGAGTCTGCTGCCGTTGGCAATTCTGGTTGTCTGAGCACAATGTTTTTATTGCAACCAAAACACAACTCGGACACAAGCTTGGCTGCCCCTCCAGAATCAGCCCCCCCTCCCCCTTGTGCATGTGTTGCACCCCCAGCCCCGCTGGTCCAGATTAGAAGCCAGACCACCCAGTCAGCGGCACATCAGACAAGACGAAACTGATGCCTTCGTCCCCATGTACACCGGTGCGGATTGCATATCCTCATTCAGAGACTTATTAAATAGATGCATGTTAGATACCCTATTCGGGAATGGGCAGCACATAAAAACTACTCTATCGTTAAAATATCAAGACTTTTTTCATATTTTTTCACAGCGTTTTAGGACCTTTAAAGATAAAACGCGTATATTAATTAGAGAATTCATAAACTCGCCACACTCGACTAAGTTAGAAATCCCTTCAACTCGCCACAGTCGACTAAGTTAGAAATCCCTTCAATTCGCCACACTCGACTAATGAAAACGAGATCTATCTATAAATAAGTATACATTTATTTTATCTTCTCGAGCACCTTCCACACGAATGGCTGTGTTGTATAGTATTGCGTGTTTTAGTTGACGTGAAACAATTCAGGACCATTAGTCCTAGAGGGACGTTCTTTTTCATTACTGGCCCACATTTAGATTGGAGAATTCCCATCCTTATCAACGTGTTTGTCGAAGACATAATCCGTAATCTCAAATAGCTCCGTATTGGGTGGTAGGTTAGGTTAGGTTAGGTTAGCTCTTTACAAAATAAGCACGGTAGATCTTTGCGTTGATACAACACTCACGGATGCCGTGACCATGGGGTTCGGGAAGTACGTGGCGAGTTTATGAGAATCTGATTGGTAATGGTATGTGGCAAGTTAATGGATAAACAGTAGAATATGTAAACAATATACCAGTGCGAGTTAATGGATAAACAATGAGATGTAAACAATATACCTGTGCGAGTTAATGGATAAACAGTGGGATGTAAACAATATACCAGTGCGAGTTGATGGATAAACAATGAGATGTAAACAATATACCAGTGCGAGTTAATGGATAAACAATGGGATGTAAACAATATACCTGTGGCAAGTTAATGGATAAACAGTAGAATATGTAAACAATATACCAGTGCGAGTTAATGGATAAACAATGAGATGTAAACAATATACCTGTGGTGAGTTAATGGATAAACAATGATATGTAAACAATATACCAGTGCGAGTTGATGGATAAACAATGGGATGTAAACAATATACCTGTGCGGGATAATGGATAAACAATGATATGTAAACAATATACGTGTGCGAGTTATATGGATAAACAATGGGATGTAAACAATATACCTGTGGCAAGTTAATGGATAAACAATGAGATGTAAACAATATACCAGTGCGAGTTGATGGATAAACAATGAGATGTAAACAATATACCTGTGCGAGTTGATGGATAAACAATGGGATGTAAACAATATACCAGTGCGAGTTGATGGATAAACAATGGGATGTAAACAATATACCTGTGGTGAGTTAATGGATAAACAATGATAAGTAAATAATATACGTGTGCGAGTTAATGGATAAACAATGAGATGTAAACAATATACCTGTGCGGTTTAATGAATAAACAATGACATGTGAACAATATACCGGTGGCAAGTTAATGGATAAACAATGAGATGTAAACCATATACCTGTGGTAAGTTAATGGATAAACAATGGGATGTAAACAATATACCTGTGGCAAGTTAATGGATAAACAGTGGGATGTAAACAATATACCTGTGGCAAGTTAATGGATAAACAGTGGGATGTAAACAATATACCTGTGGCAAGTTAATGGGTGCCCATTAACTACGCTAATAGGATAGGAATGAGGAAAATAGATTTTTATAGGAAATGTACTCGAAATTGCGTTAAGGAGAGAATGGGAAACCATTTATGAAAAACCACCCTGTATTAATCTGATAGGGATTCGAGCCCTGATCTCCTTCCTGCCAATCTTCATAGTCCAACACGAGGGTGGCGTATTAGACCCCGCGGTCATTGATGGAGATTTTTCATGCATCACAATACTTTCTATAGGGCCTGTACTTCGAATTAAAAATAATGTTAAAGAAAATCTCACCGAATATTACTCAAAAATGACCCGCCTCGGTGACGTAGTTGGCTAACGCGCTAGTCGTGTTGAGCTCTACTGATGAAGACGGGGAGATCGAGGTTCGAATCTCGGTTGGGTGAACTGGGGTTGGTCCTTCCTAAATGGTTTTCCACTCAAATGCGGGTTCATTTCCTCTAATTCTACCTTCCTAATTCCTAATGCTTTAGCGTAATTAGTACTTAAAGCGTACAACCCGAAAGGGTAGTAAGACGCGGTGCTAAATAAAAATAAATAATAATAATAATACTAAAAAATGTGTTTAATTGATGTTTGTAAAATTTAAATATAAATATTTCTTTCTTGGTGTCATTTAATTACAATTTAGGGTGAAGGTTTTGTCAACGACTGCTTACCAACACATGCTCCGGCAGAAACAACATCTCATTTTTCTTCGGCAAACAAACTTTAGGGCTCATTTATCAGTCACTTTGTGTGAAGGGCAGGAGAAGGGGGAAGTAGGGAGGAAGAGACTCAGAGAGAAGAAGACACAATAATAATAAAAAAGAAACGTTAAGGACGTATAGTCAACTGCAAAACTATTTTTATTTAAATGTTGGACGACCCTCAGTAAAAATAACAATAATAATAATAATAATTATAATTATTATTAGATTACCTGACGATAGCTCACGTCGATCGCTTATTATTATTATTATTATTATTATTATTATTATTATTAGCACCGCGTCTTACTACCCGTTCGGGTTATACGCACTTACGCTAATGTGTAATGGTAGGGTGATTGTGAGATGAAATGGAGGACCTACAGTTTAACGTGGAATCCGAACCACGGTGGAGGCCTGGCATTCCCCACATTCACAAGATGTCTTGTCAGAGGTGAAGGAAGGGTTTGGTTATCAGATAAATCTGTGCCGGGACCGAGGATTGAACCCCGGCCGCCAGCACAGAAGTCTGACACCTTACCCCTAGACCGCCAGGTCACCGACTTATTATTATTAACTATTACGTTAAACCAAGGTTATTAATGGCTTAAACAAGGGCTAGGGATGAGTAAGGTAATCTAGAGTGCATCACTTTTGAAAGGGAAGTTTAGAAAATAGAAACGTATATAAATATTAATAATTTAAATTTTAAAAATGCTATCCCTCAATCCAGCTTGATATTTATGGCAATATGACTAATCAGAAAATAGCTTTTGAGAGATGTTGTTCTCAAGTGATATATCACAGAAACAATGATTTACAGCACTGGTCACACGGTATAAAACGTCAGACTCGCATCACACTGGATTGCCAATTAAGAGAATGTCGGAGTTTGGGTCTCATCCAGGTGTGTTAAGATTGATTTTCCTCGTGGTTTTATCACATTTCTCCAAAACAATGAGGGTGCATTTCTTATACTTTTACCTCAGATTAAATCGTTAATAACACTCGTGTTTAAACCTACTATTTTTTACCACTGCGTCTCACTATTCGTTACCATTCCGTGTTATGGAATGGTAAGGTTAGATTTAGAGGAATTTAGAGGACGTTTTCCCACATTTGCGTGGAGGGAGAGTGGAAAACCATTTAGATAAAATCACCCTCAGTACAGTACCGGGATTTAAACCCCGATAACCCCATCATTGATAGTTCAGTCTAGTGCAAGAGTGACGCCTTAGAACATCCGACCACAGACGTTGTTACAAAATAATATTATTTTACTTTTATTTTGGTGGAAGTCAACTTGTTTGCCTTGCAGACTGTACCTAGTGAGCGTGAGGCAATGTCATCATTTACAAGCTCATAAAAACGTTCGGCTCATTTCTCTCTCGCGGTGGGAGGACAGGAACAGGAACAGTGTGGTGGCCGTCCCAACACTGAGGTTCTCAAAGCGAGGCCCGCAAGCCACTATGGTATCAAATACCGGCTGAATGCGTCACTTGACACAAGCCACGACTGATTGGTGATAATTAGTTGTATCATTTAAAACTGTAGTATATATTTACATATAAAAAATTGTTAAATTATGTTTTTATGCATCTATTGTTTGACTCTTTAGCTCTATTGGTAGCAAACAAAGGGTCCCGCGTCCTATTTACGGCGTGACTGAAAGTGTATTATTGGAGACAATTTTTAGTCTTCACTTCTCACAGTGATAAATTAATGGTCGTAAGACTGAGTGAAGTGTCTACTAAAATTAAGTTAGTTTTTATATTGTAGGAAGGCATAGTCTGTTGGGGTTTATAGGACCTACATAAAACGTTAATTAACCTAAACAATAACATGTATTTATTTTCAGGCGTTTAACTTAATTAGGCTATAATTAAAATATACCCACTTCAGTGGCTGTGAAGTCTAACGGGCTAATCTCATGTTGGTCTAGACTGCCGGAGACGTGTAGATTGGGTTTCAATCACGGTTGGGTGCACTGAGGATGGTTTTCCCTAAATATTTTCACACTCTTCCTCCCCGCGAATGCGGGTATTCATCCTCTAAATTAAACCTTCCTTATCCATTAGTGTAATTAGTGTAATTAGTACATAGATGTATAGCCTGAACAAGTAGTAAGAAATGGTGCTATGTATATATATATATATATATATAGGGAATGTTTGACATGACAAATTGCAATGCATACTGGTTTTTGGTTAAGAATTTGTTTAAGAGTGGTTTACTGATGACTGATGATGATTATGATGAACCTACTTAAGGGTAGTTATACTTAAAACCTATTTTGAGAAATTTTCTTCGATGCTATAGGCCTAATAAAAAATATGAGAATGTTTGTACAATTTTGTCGAACCATTTATTTTGTGTTGTTATTAATTCAAATTATTAGCCTATACAGTATTATATTTTATTATTATCATCATTAATTCCGTGTGTGTTTTATTTGATCAAAACGTCCTGGTGATGATGCTATACTAGCGTAGATTTATGTTTTATAATCTTAAACGTGAATAAGGCACGCGTTACTTATTCATAACAGAAGGTATATTTAAACACAAATTTGGCGAATTTTGCGTTAGTAGCGTAAATCTTCATTTGATAACTTACTAAAGATAAAGGAGAGGTTTCATAGACTTGTTACGTCCCAAGTGCGGCGCTCTATTAAAATATAAAAGACGAAACCTACCTAAACTTTGATAGAATGGGCCAATCTCACAAATTAAACAACCCCATTCCATTTTTATCTAGGTAGGTGTCGTCCTGTAGGCCTATTAAATCCTAAGGCGTATTAAATCTGACCCGCCTCTGTGGCGTAGTTGGCTAATGCGCTAGTCGTGTTGAGCTTGGCTGCTGAGGACGGGGAGATCGAGGTTCGAAACTCGGTTGGGTGAACTGGGGGTGGTTTTCCTAAATGGTTTTCCACTCTCCCAACACGCAAATGCGGGTTCACTTCCTCTAATTCAACCTTCCCAATTCCTAATCCATTAGCGTAATTATTACTTAAAGCGTATAACCCGAACGGGTAGTAAGACGTGGTGCTAAATAATAATAATAATAATAATAATAATAATATTATTATTATTATTAAATCTGACTAAAGAAATTGAACCAAAGATATAAAGCCCTGTTACTTTATAATATAAGGAGAAAGTATTGTAATCGTAAACATTTTCAACTTTAAGATAATGATTTTTTATGTGTCCGAAGGTAAAAAAAAGTGGATTTTATAATTATCTGTGTCACCATGTCTGCTTGTCTATCCCTGGCCACATATCTGAAACGGTTTGATGGATTTTGTTCAAACTTAATATTTATATGTTCTAGAGCAAACCACGGGGTTTATTTTTATTTTGACCCTAGTCTTCAAATTATGAGTAGTTTACTGGTGAGTAATTTTTTTAAATTCCAGATTTTTCTAAAATGGCTTTAACGATTTTGCTTAGAATGTATCCCTTAGGAGTGTTTGGGAGAACATCCATTTAAGGGTAGTTTATTGACGACTTTTTTAAAAAACAAATGACTCTGGCAATTTGGCTCAGATTTGGGTTGGGGACAGTGTATATGGTTCATAATAATGCGCGTTTATTTTTATAAAATAAATTAATTTAAGGTAAATTTATTTAAGACAAACTACAGACAGTTTGAAATATTAGAAACTGGCATTGAAGAATGAGCTCAACATAGATATCTGGGAAAGGGTTTTCAAGACAAAAATTAGAATATATATATATTTCTTACAAATTAAAAATAATTTTATGGTCGTTTGGAATAACTAATTTTGAAAATTGGAAAGTTGTTAAAAGTATTTAAAACACTTGGTTTAAAATTTTTATATAAGGAGTGTCTGCTCTGATCAACAAGATGGTATGTTTGTTTTATAAGAAAACTTACTAATGGGTAGTTCACTGCAAACCTATTTTTCAAAATTGTATTCTTAGTTATAAAAAAGGCAAAACCAATTCCCTCTCTCCCTCCCTCCCTCCCTCACTCTTCACCGTATTTTCCCAACCCCTGGGCCTGAAAACTTGAAATTTGGCTTGGCAGGAAGGTAGTGGTATTGTCCCATATAGCCAAAAAAATCTAGAATCTCACAATTTCAAAATGGGTGTCCTGGAAACGGAGAGCTTATTTTTAGAACAACACTTTTTACATGAGATAGAAAACTAAAATGTTGTAGTTAGGTGAAGATAAATCTTCAGAAAACCCAATAAATCTTTAAATTTTTAATTTTAAGAGTGAACTGGAGAAAAGAGGTTGGTGGTTTTAAAATTTAAAAACTAATAGTAAACAACTACTTCCCATTTCGGTATAAAGCTTAAATTCATCAGGCCGATAAAAAATACCACTCCAATTAAATATTAAGGGCTTAAAATGTTAATTTTGTGTTTGGGATTTTGGGAGCTAGCGAGTAGAGGGGTGGGTATAAACTAAAAATATACACTTTTAGGTGTTATAGAACTTTTAAATTTGGCAAACAGGTAGAAAGACAACTCCAAAATCAATAATCATACTCATCTTTTATTTGAGATGTATATGTAAGATCTGTTTAAATGGGGGTGAGGTGTTACAATTTGCAAAACAATTTGAACCGACTAGTTTTCTTTTTGGTAGAAAACTGACGTCCAGCAGGATGGTATAAAATATATTACTTCAAATAACTATAAAATATTTAAGATTTTTACATAGAGAAAATAGGAAAGAAGAGAGGTAAAGGGCCGTTGATTAAAAAGAATAAACACCTATGNCTGGTCCTTACATTTAAAAATCAATACACTGTAAGTGAAGAAAGGGCGGGGGGTCCCCTAATGTTCCTAAAACTAATATAAAAACATGTTTTGGTGTGATATAAAATGGAAGTTTGACATATAAGTTAATATACCTTCCTGGAGAGCCTAGTGAAGTATGAACATATCGAATTTCAAAATTGAAGCTGACGAGATCAAAATTGATACAACTAATATAGAACACTACTTTTTTTGGGGGTGGTTTGGATTTGAAATGTTGGCAAGCACATCAATGAACCATACAAGACAATTAGATAAATCTTAATATTTCAAAATGAGAATGTGGGAAATAATAAGGGGTGACGGGATAGTAGAAAAACTTAAAATATAACGAAAGTTATTATAAAATATTATTTTAGGCATTGAAGGAAATTAAAATTTGCTAAGTTTGTAAAAGGACCCACCCACATTAAAAATAAAATCTGGAAAAGTTAGAATTTAAAAATAGGAGATAGAAAATGTCTAATAGAATATAAAACTTTTCTATATGGTAAAAAAATTGTAATTTTGTAAAGGCAGACGAAAATATTTAAAAATAAACTAATAAAAAACTAAAGATTATCATAAAGAGGATCCATTAGCGTTGTGATAACAAACCTAAAACTCCAAGGATAAATTAGCGCCTACCTAGCAGAGACACACTCATTTATACAGTAGCGGATTTAGGTTTGAGGACGCCCTAGGCCCGAGACGATATGGCGCCCTTTTTTTTTGTAACAGTGTATATATATATATACATATATGTGTGTGTGTATAAAATAATGAAAATAATAACAATAATAAGAAGAAATCTAATTCAGGTATAAATTAAACATAAAATAAACTTTAAAATTTGGTCTTACAGTTTACAGAAAATCCAATCAATTTTTAATTTTAGTCATCTTAAAAATTTTGGCGCCCCTCAAAATTTGCCACCCTAGGCCCGGGCCTCACGGGCCTAAGCCTAAATCCGCTTCTGCATTTATATAAACAAATTATCTTATTTTACGATAGTGCTTAGAGAAATATTACGTTGTTAATGAATTGCGTTTATTTGTGCACTCAGTTTTTGGACGAATTAATATTTTGTAGAAAATATTTAATTTATCTTAATAAATTAATTATAATGATTGATTTGTGATTGCCATTGCAATATCAAGATTGTGCAACGAGGAACTAGCAAAAAGGGAACAGCAAAATGTTGAACGTTCTAATTTGATATAAGTTTTGATACCGCTTAACAGTGTCAAACTGCTAGTACACAATATTATAAATTGTGTGCAATTGTGTTCTATACTTTATTTTGTGTATGCTCCATGTCTTGCAGCCCACATTAAGGGTGTAGGGAGGTTTGTACCCGCATTTTCATAGAGCTAATATAGAAACATTTCGAAAAACAAAACCTTCAGTCAACCTGGCATGGATTCAACATCGACATTCCAGTTCTTAATAAACCAGACCGCAAGGGTTTGACGCCTTTGTTGGCGTTCCCACTGATACATATGAGATAAAGATGAATAACACATATTAATAAATACAACCCAGCCATGTCCAGCCTTTCCCCGTCGGAGGACCACGTGGGTTCTTGGGTATTTGGCCTGGAGACTATTAATGCAATTTGTATTTCCCAAATATAGTAAAAACATGAACAAGTACTTATTATATTTTTAACAAATAAATAGGCCTACATTTTTCGGATAACTCATTCTAACCTCATTCACCTTGCTCTTGTGTTTCTTCTGACAAACCCAAACTTTATATCTTTATAACAATGTTGGCGTTAACACACTTGTATAATTTTATTGTTTGCTAACACACTTTATAAGATATCTAAGAAATGTATGTGGTAAAACTCGTGTGGACAGAGTCAGTAAGGAATGGGTGCTGAGGGAGTGTGGTTTGAAAGGGAACCCAATGGGTCAACATGAAAGAAGCGTCTTATGTTGGTTTGGGCATGTTGAGAGGATGAGCCTAGATCGAGGGACGAAGCAAATATATGAAGGCAGTGTGTTGATCTAATGGAAGAGGTAGGCCATGTAAGACGTGGTTAAATGTTGTAGACGAATGTGTAAAAAAGAGAAACATTAAGAGTTTTAAGAACAAAAGAACATATATGACTCGGTGTATGAATGTTGTTGAAGCGAAGGGAGTATGCAAGGATATATAAGTGTTTAGAAATTTAGTGAGAATGGATTAAGTACGGAGTTGTTTTTTGAGCTAGATGCAGATTTTATTGCCTACCCTGTAAGGGACCGGCGTGATTAGGTATGTACTTTACATACATACATACATTACACAAGTAAATTTATACTTCACAATTCTGGTAACAACTTGGAAATTAACGCGTACATCCGAGCCAAGAAAATAATTTGTTGTTTATTTCTGCAATTTAAAATATTTCAATTTGTGCTGGAACACGATGGACTTTAGGCCCGACGGTTGAGCATGCCGGATAATTGAGCATTCAAGTATTTTTTTAAACATTGAATGTAAAAATATATTTAGCTTATGCTGAGATGTAAATTATCTTAGAACAACTAATACAAGTCTCAAATCTATTTAAACATATTATTTAATAACGGTTTTAGTTAACGACAGCCATAGAGTAGATAGCAAATATTTTAAAACCGTCATATTAAGAGATATAAATAATAAATAATCAGTAATATTAATCAGCTGTGGGATGTTTTGGCAGCGTCGTCTTTGAAATTAGCGTCTAAACGAATCTCGGGATTTTATAAGAGTAAAAAAATCCACTCAAAAACAAACAAATTAAAGAAAACGGGGCGTGAAGATTTATATTTGTTTGAAAGAATTTTACCCAGTTAGCCAACACTTAAAAATAAGTTCCAAGTCGTTAGGGCCGCGGTGAAAAGAAACATTACCAACAGATTTAGTATTTTTACATTTTTAATGATAAGCTATTTCTTGTTGAATAATGGTTAGTTATATATTTTAATACAATGCTATGATAAAAACACATCTGGTAGTCAATCAGCTCAATCACTAATAGTTTTCTATGGCTAGAGTGATCTAACACATATCTAGATGTCCTCGGTTTAATTCTGTCTGGTGATGGAAAGAACGACCACTTATAAACAGGTTCGTCCTGATCTCCAACGTGTGCACAAGGGCTTGGTGTGTAATATTACGCTTATTTTCATACGTTAAGCACTTGTGTAAGTCCTGTATTGATATAATTCTTGTGTTTAGAAAGTGCACGTTAAATATTCAAACTAAAAGTAAATGTTTTCAATAATAATAGCTAAGACGTGGATATATAATTGTTAGATTTAATTTATATAGACGATCAAACCAAAAAAATATTACCTTGAAATAATATTGGATAAACTAATTAAATCCAACTATTATATACCCAAGTCTTATCTATTATTAAGCTGATGACAAATGACTGCTGTGATCTCTAGGGTGTTTCCTTCCTCTTCATAAGCGAAAACAACTCCTCACACACTTATTTGCTGCCAAACATTTCATATATTTACAGTGCAACTGCAATAGTTTTTGGAAATCTAGCCCTAAAGAGGAAAGAATAAAAATTTGGCACACCAAACTCACAAAACTTTTGTTTGAGCATTGAGTCGCATTGTATTATTGTAAATTTATTTTATTCCTAAAGATTCAAGATTAATTCACTTAAATATTTTGTTATGTCGACGATACATTTTTAATGTCGGAAACATCTTGTGTCTAATTAAATCAAAGAAACTTCCCAACACCTCGTAACAAGATAGCCGGCGCATGTCTGTGTAGTTAGTACATCAAGTCTTTACAATCACAGTCCAAGTCGGAAAGTAGGGAAGTAAATTGTTGAGGATTCAAACCACGGGCTCTAATAAAATTGGTTATTCCTACAACAGACAACTCGTTTTAAAAACATCGTTCATTTTTAAAACTTTGCAACACAACCCTGTCTGACGAATACTACACTGAAAATTAGGAATCGTACACCAACTTTTACATTCAGCTTTACTGCAACACCACTTTTACAACCTCACATTGCTGGTGCACCATCGCTCACTAAACAATAAAGTTTATCCGGGGACAATTCATATTTTTTGCAACAGTCTTTCTATTTTACAAAAAAATGTCTTCACCAGTAGTGGTTCCGTGCATGGGAATTAATTCTAAAATAATTATACTTAGCACCACGTCTTACTACCTGTTCGGGTTATACGCTCCGTAATTCTAAAAGTTCTTCAGTATTAACAAAATTTGATTCACAATATGGGATAAATACTGCAAGTTGCACTACATAATTGGAATCTGTGCTTTCATCCATATCTATGGCGAAAGCTTCAAATTGTCTAGAAATGTTACATAATTGACTCATCAAATCATTTACAATGTCATCTATGCGTTCAACTACTGAATTTCATGTGAGACTAATACTTTGACAATCTTTTACCTTATCAGGTCACATAATTTTTGCAGTTTCAATCAAGAAATCTTTTCTAGATTTCCCATTTGTAAAAGGTTTTGAATTTGATACAATCAAATGTGAAAAGGTATAACTGACTTTCCCTGATGTCCCATTTACTTTACTAACACAGTGAAACATATTTTATTGTTTTTAAGACCTAATTTAAAATGGTTCAATTTATCTTTTCTTTCATTTTTCCACTAAATAAATCACACTTCTCCTTGTGAGTACTATAATGACGATCAATATTGAACACTTTACAAACACTGCTTGTATGTCTACATACGAGACAAACAATATTATTTATTTGGTGAACAAAACATGCCTGCTCCTAATTTTTTCTGAAACATACGATCTTCCTCTTCAATTGTGCGTTTTAAAGGTTTTGAAAAATACATTCTTAGGGGCACACTGAAGCGTTATTAACAAGTCACCCTTTACAAAATCTAATAATATATATTTCAATTTGAATGCATTCAAACTACGATTATGTTAACACTTATTTATATTTCACCAAATACAATTAGAATAAACCCCACGACCAAATGCTACAGCAAACAAATGAGACAGACAATTATTTTTGCTATCTCGTAGCAGGAAACTGGCAACGAAAGATAACGTTTTATTTTTTGTGTCAATTCGTTCTGTGTAGTGAGATTGCCGCGCTGCTGTTACCGCTCAGGTTTCTTTGTAGGGGGGACAATAATGTATCAGAGTCGCGTCTATCAACTAAAGTAGGGCCGAATTTAATGTTGGTTCGTCATGAGCCCCGCGGGCCGCAAGTTTGACATGCCTGATCTAACCCTTACCAAACAATCTTCAATCTTCTGGGACTTGTGTCTTTTGCTTATGCTCAGACGGAGACTGAGTTTTTTTTTTGCGTATGGCATTACTGACCTGGAGGTTTATGGCATTCAGTGCGGTCGCCTGTATGTAGACAATTCTTCACTCTGGCGGCACACAGCGTTGTCCAGTGTACATAATAGGAGGTTGTCTACACGTACACTAACTCCATGGCTTCTTTGGTGTTGACTGACAGCTCACAGCTGACTTCTGACAGTCAACATTTAGGTATATACCTACATTTTGACTGTCAGAAGTGAGAGCTGCTAAACACATGTTTTTTCAGACCATATGGTTCAGCGTAGGGATACTAAATTTGGTCTGATAACTTTTCAAAGGCGTCAGCTGTCAGCTGCGAACTGTCAGTCAGCACCAAAGAAGACATGGGGCTACTGTACGCGCAATGAGAGGGTGTGATAATAGTGAGTATGAAGTTGTGAGCCGGTGAGACTCTTAAACCTAACATAAGCCTAATTATCCAAATCCAGGTAACCGTGGGGATAATTCCCCTTAAGAGAAAAATAGCTACGGTACCATCCGGGAATCGAATATGGGACCCTTAAGCCCGTAGAACGGTGCACTGACCACTACACCACGTAGCCGAATACCTGTTTCGTGATAACAAATAGCCCAGTCCCATTTATTTCTCATAGTCACTTTGCGATCAAAGGGAAATTGTCTAGTTACAAACACAGCTAGAATCCCATCGTGTATTTTGGTCCGTTTGGTCCACGTTAAGTAGTGCTATTCCCCCAATTAGCCGCAGACAGTTTGACACGGGCCTTGGCACGGGCCGAGTCCTCTTTGGAAGCCACCGGAACCTGTCTCGTAGCACAACATATTAACCTTCCTTTGAGATCTCTTTTACACTCCATCTCGTCTAAATCACGCATCCCGTTACGCTCGTGGGTCTAGGCTCAAAACCTTGAACCTTTTATTGTATTGTATCATTGTAAAGCGTTATTGACTCTATTCAAATCGAATTAATAGAAAACCTCATTCAGGCGTAGAACTAGATAAGCTACACTCAAAAATTAGGTACCTAAAAATTACAGTACAATTTTTAGATGGGGAGCCTTTTCTGATAGCTAGAAAACTGATCAGTTCTACTTTAAAGTATTCATACGTCAGGTCTTGTGATCTAAAGCGATCACTTTTGATAGATATTATCAATACCTACAAAATAATACGGTAAATTGTATTAATGTGGCTCTCAGAAAACATGTTTGTATTTTATAAAAGTTGATTTCACCAAAACCTTATTTTACAAATTTAACATTGGGAAAATACCCGCTTTGATGGCTGAATAGTCTAAGGCGTTTCTCTAGCAGTAAACTAGACTGTCAATGACGGGACGATCAAGATTCGAATCTCGGGTAGTTTTTACAAAATGGTTTCTCACTTTATCTCCACGCAAATGCGGGTATACTTCCTAAAAATATAACTTTCCTAATTCCTAAGACCACTAACATAATTAATACTTAAACGTATTACCCGAACGGGTAGTAAGACGCGGTGCTAAAAAAAAATGGTAAGAGAACTTAATTGATCTCTCCTTAAATAACTATTTTTACAACTCTTTGTCTAACTACTTGTTAGGATTATCCGTGTCTTATCTTAAATAATCTTAGAACACAGGATTAGAAAGTTGAAATTTAATAATATCCACCAGCATTTCCTCATTTCAACCTTTTTTTAAAAATTGAAATGAGGATGGATAGTTTTATTAGAAGGGAATAAGCGTAAATAAAAATAACATATTTCTGACTTCTTACTATTTTATTTTATGCTAACTTTATTGTGTGTGTGGTACAACATTTGATAATGTTGCCGCAATTTATTTAAAATAGAATAATTCTCCGGTACCAAGTTGGTTGAGGCACAAGTGAAAGAGGCCCATGATAAATATTTACTTAACATAATTTTGAGCTTTCAGATAAGTGTTTCAATATCATTTGAGCGTATAACCCGAATGGGTAGTAGTATTTATATTCTCCTATTTCAGATGTGGACAGGAAGACAGTGGACGAGAGGAAGAAAAGACCTAGGACAGCGTTCACCGCCGCACAAATCAAATCTCTAGAGACGGAGTTCGAACGTAACAAGTACTTGTCCGTTGCCAAGAGACTGCAGTTGTCCAAGAGCCTCAAACTCACAGAGACTCAGGTATAGTAGTTCTAGGACGACATGAACTCAACTCAAGCGTTTCAGTCGGCTTCACTAGATTTCTCGTCTGTGACAAAAGGGTGATTTACAATGTGCTGCTTTTATCAGCTTTGAACAAGTTTCTTTATTAGTTGAAGAAAGATTCTAAAGACGCGTCATAATTTTAAAGAAGCAGCGAATAAAAGACGCTACCTGACAAGTTGAACATGTCCAACTTTAACGCTTCAACAAAGCGAATAAAGGGCGATTCACACGGTGCTGCTTTTTACGATATTCGCTGACTTCTTTTGACGCCACATTGATTCTTTCCCTGAGCTAATGTCTGGCTGAAAAATTCGCTAGCTGATAAAAGTTTACACAGAGCTTCTAAAAAGTGGTAAGTCACCAGCGTTTAGCCAGTCTTGAGGGTCATGGCGTAAAAAAAACTCACCTCGCACGTGCGTCTCAAACAAGGTTTGTAGCCAGCTGCCCATCTCGCGCATGCGCATTAAGGCAGACTCATTCGCTGGTCGCTCTTTTAAAGTGCTGACACGTCGCTTCTTTTGACGTTGCTGATAGACGTAGCTAGTTATTCGCTTTGCGGGAGCGGTAAAGTTGGACATGTTCAACATGTCAGCTAGCGTTTTTTATTCGCCAAATCTTCAAAATGATTATGCGAGAGAATAAAATAAGCCGCGTCTTTGGAATCTTTCACCAGCGAATTCTCCAGCTTATAAAGAAGTTTGCTCAAACCGAGTAAAAGCAGCCCCATGTAAATCACCCTTAGCTAGCTGCCATGCCACTAACGATTGGCTAAACGCTGGTGACTTTACACTTTTTAGAAGCACTGTGTAAACTTTATCAGCGAGGGAATTTTGTAGCCAGATATTCGCTCAAAGAAAGCGTCAAGATGGCGTCAAAAGAATTCAGCGAATATTGTCAAAAGCAGCACCATGTAAATCACCCTCTGATCCATAGTAAGATTGTCGTTAATAGTCAAGGCCGGTGTTTTACTAAACCCAAGATGACACCTACCTAGACCAGAATGAAATGGGCCTGTTTCATAGTCAGACTTAGTACGCCTCAAGTGTGGCGCTATACTAAACCCAAGATGACACTTACCTAAACTAGAATGGAATGGGCCAGTCTTGCATATGAATCTGACCTATTCCTTTCTGGTCTAGGTAGGTGGTGTAATGCATTCAGTATAGCACCACACTTCAGGCGTACTTAATCTGACTATGAAACAAGCCATAAGGCCCTTAGCCCTGTCGAGTGCAAGTCTAAAACCTATTTTGTGGGATGGTGGGTGGAGGGCGAAAGGCGTGGCGTGGCTTCACAACTGACCAAAGTATCCTTCCGCGCCAACAAGAACAGATGGATCACGGAAAACATAGATGGCGCTAGCTACCGAACAGGTCTTGCGGAAAAATCATACGTTTGGAAATATCAGTTTTCTTGAGAACGAATGAAATTTTTATGTTAATATTTTCAACACACCTTTTAAAATAATATATCAATGTTTATTAATTGTTACATTTTCTTATTTTTTGTTATGCCGCCGGCAGTTTTCTAGTGAGAAAGTCAAAATTATTGATATTTGATCACTGTTAAATTTATAGAGGAAGTGTGTATATAAAAAGTTTAACATAATCAACGTGATTCTATCCTTAAACAAACCGTTTCCGAAAAGAAAATGGCAAAACAATAAAAATTCTTGAAGATAGCTGTTTGTTCCCTTGGCTCTGTATTTCCACGCCAAATGATAAGGGCCAATCGCCCTAAGAGGCTTTTGATGGGAGAATACAACCCGATATTAGGTTATATCAATCAGCATTGTATAATAAACAAGATATTGTAAGGCCACATTGATAATCATCGTAGAATATAGTTATATGTAAGGTTATATTGGTCAGCTTCTTAAAATACAACTAAGTTCAAGTTTAGATATTGCTGCGATGAAAATTCCTACTACACAAGAAGTTAGGTTGATCAAAGTCCTAAAACGATACTAAATGTGAGGTTTATAGGTCAGAGTATTAGAATCCTACTAAATGTAAGGTTATATTGATAAAAGTCCTGAAATCTACCGGATGTAAGGTTAGATTGGTCAGAGTTCTGAAATTCTACAAAATGTGAGGTTATATTGATAAAAGTCCTGAGATCTACCGGATGTATGGTTAGATTGGTCAGAGTTCTGAAATACTACAAAATGTGAGGTTGGATGGTGTCACAACCAAAAAATCTTGAGGAAGCTATTTGATTGTTTGCATCAAAGTTACTGTTCTGTTGATCCTTTACTTTTCAAATGGGTGCCAGCATATTTCAACCTCCACTTCCGACAAGCAGAAATAAGGCAATAATAGCTCAACCCTTAAATAAGGGGTGGCCATTCCAATGCTTGCTCAAATAATTAACTCAAACAAATATATTTATAATCACACTTTAAAGTAAATACCATCCAGTTTAATTTAGTTAACATCCATTAATGGTTCCAACCTGTGGCCTGGGTCAGTTTTATATTCAAGCTATATATTTTCCACTACCGGCTTGCTAGTCCTGTCATAACTTCATATGCCTTATAATCCATCTTAAGACGTGGACAGGCACAACATCCAGTCCTCAGCCGTTAATACATCAATGTGAAAATGGTAAACCCATATTTCAACAATTACACATATTTCATCCATGCCAGGAAACGAAACCAGGACCCTTAGCTCATTAGACAAACACGCTACCAACTGAGCAAATGTGTCGGACTGAAGAAATGGTGCATCTCATTTATCCAGAAAAACTATTCAGAGGCTACTAATTTTTATCACATCTTTACAACTATTTGAGATACAAAAAAAATGTATCAGTGCAAAGAAGTTGTATGCTAAAGATAAAACATTTTCATTTGAAAGAACACATGATTTACAAATATACTGTCTGAGTTGTAGGTTAATATATAGAGTTTTTCTGGATAAATGAGATGCACCATTTTGTGTTTAGGGATAATAAATTTGTGGTGTTAAATGTAAAAAGTATATTTTAAATATATATATAAATAGAGCGTTTGAAAATGGGCAACTGAAAATGCATGGAACAAATAATATATGTCTGTAAGAGTGTTGATTATTTCCTGTATTATCGTTGGTGGAACGCGATGTTCTCTTTTACCATTATGTTTCCATAACCATATTTGTTTCACTTACCTTATGATAATTCTTAGGCAGAAATAGCATTTAATGAGATTTCCGTCCACTTGTGTGCGCACTCAGTTTGTTTGATATAATCAGGGGCTAGCTATTGTTTTGTCTTAAAAAAGTAGTTTTTTTAAATTTATTGATCACCATTTATATATTTTAGAATTCATTTTGCTTTTCTCTTCTAATCCATTTCCGAGTTATAAGTCAACTACTCCATTTTAAGGCGGGAGTGTAAGGGACACGAGTTAAGAGCAGTTTGTTTTTATCAAGTTATTTTTGATACAAAAATAAATTAATCTTTCCAGCAGTAGTACATAGTTTAAATTTCTTCACACGTTGATATCAATGGTTGTTGATTATCTGTCAAGGGTGTTATGGAATTTAATGACAACTTGTTCTCTTCATACAAAAAGTTTCTTGGCTAGAGCTGATTTGCTCGTGACAGATATCCAACAACTGTTGATATCATCTTATAAAGACAATCCAAACTCTTTGTTTCTACTGGAACCATATTTGATTCATTTTGCCAAAAAATAAATAAAAATAATTGTTATAAGAACCACAAACTCGAGTTATCCACTCTCCCACCTTAAGGTAAAGAAGTGAAAAATTCTGCGGTGCGTCGTACCATTAATATTTTTTTAAGTCCTACTAATATTTTAAAGTTTAAAAAAAGAAATGTAACTTATGTGATATATTTTCGCAGGCCATTTTCAGAACATGGGCATTGTGTTGCACATCCTTGCACTCCTCGGGAATCCCCTTACTGGCGCCACAGTCTACCCCCATACCACTTTCCATCCCCTTCTTCGGGCACACCCCCGAACACGTGTTATACAAGCTTGGGGGTGTTTATGTCTAATTAAGTAGCAGATAAAGTTGCCTTCAGTTTCCCAAAACGAATATTTTCTTTCCTTTCTTTTTTTATATATTGTTTTCAGACAGAGGTTGAGTTTTATCACAATTTCAAGTTTCATCCTGCGAGATGTTTAAAATACATTGCAATCCTTAACAGTGTGTTCAATTAGATGCATTCAATTTCAATTCTATAATTAATTTAAAATATAAACTTCTATATTAAAATAGAATTATGTATTAAACTAATTTTAAAGCCAATGATGGTTTATTTATATCTCTATAATATATATTAATAAAATGAAGAGTTAGTCTGTCATGAGCACTGCGTGATTTCTACCGCGCGCAGAGGTCTGACAGTTTTTAATTAGTAGCCCCTGTGCACAATCATATGTACTTGAAAGCTGGAATTTTAAATTTTAATGCTACCTTCCACGCTAAACCTTTAAACTAAAAACTAGTTTAATATATTTGTGCTTGTGAGTTCTTTGTATTGATTATTTAGCTTATTGACTAAGGTTTTTAAATAATGTTATAAATTAAATATGTCACGTACCCATTTTTCTCGATTCCGATTCAGATTCTTAAGTTCAACATAGATTTTTCGATTCTCGACTTTAATTCTTGAACATTTTCTATTTAATTACTTTTACAATCTTCCAACATGTAGCAATAATACTAATAATATAATAAAATGTATCAATGCTGGCATCAAAATAAAGTGTGTGTATGTTTTTAAGTCTCTTTTAGCAAAATCTTACTGAACCTACACGTCATTGTGTTTGTTTTCAGATCAAGATTTGGTTCCAGAACAGACGCACCAAGTGGAAGAGAAAGTACACGAATGATCTGGAACTTTTGGCGCAGCAGTATTACAGCTCAATGGGAGTAATGGCCCCCAGACCTATCTTTGTGGGGGACCGTCTATGGTAGGTAGCAACTAGAGCCCGGATTATTATGTAGTATTAACCTACAAAATATGTAGGCCTACTGTACATATATACGTGGCAAAATAAGTTAAAAGATGTAATAATGTGAAAAACTATATTACATTGAATAAACTTTCTTTCCCCACGTTAGTTCGCATAAATATATTGAAATGAGATTTAATTTTACGGCTGGAAATTTCTAAAGGACGTGATAGAAATACAAGTACTCTAAATATACACACGTACAATTACTTTTTTAATGAGTTATATTGCCTTTTTATTCTTGTCTACACCAATTAAATATTCCATTAAATAAATACTTCAAATAAATGGCATTATATAACTGATTTTAGAAATAATACAAACAATAAAAACTTTCGATGAAACCTCCATTGTTCCTGGCTCTTTGAAAACAAGTGAATGTCAAGCCACTTCAATTTTTTTAAAGTCTGTTTCCTAAAATTAGTTTTTTTCGGTCCGAGGTTAAATGTTTGATCTCGACATTCTAGCCGGTTTTAATATTACACTTATATGTATATACGTGGTTGGTCTTGTTTGCTTTTGAAAGACCATTGTACGCAGATTTAAAATTACATTTTGTTGATTGATTTTGGGTTAAATTTTCACCATTTGCTCCTTAACTTGCCTCTTTATATCTGTTTATTCTCCCGAACAAATAGCAATGGGAAAATTAGCTAATCAGACCCAATAATTATTGTTTTTACAACTCGTTGACTTGTGTTTACAAAATGACACGCCGCGTGAGAGACGTCATGCTGAGGTAGCACGTGAAACGTCAGACACAATGCTAAGTTACGTCAACTGCAATCCTCCCTGATGAGCCAACATACCTGAATTGGACTTTGCTCATTGCCATCTTTTCACAGGATACATTCCTTTTTCGAAAATTAGTCATACATCATTTAAAAATATTTTCCTCAAAAATGACATAAACATAATACTACAGTTAAAAACACGCAAAATAATGTAATTTTATGTATTTTCTTCGAAAATATGTATAATTCAGTAAAATATGTAAAAATATGTACATTAAAACTGAAATAATAGTCTCAAAATACCCTATTCGTCGATATTTAGCTTGTTTTTATATTTCTAATTAGCAAAATTAAAATATTTAATTACATATAAGGTAACCTGGTGGTCTAAGGGTAGGTTGTCGAACTTCTGTGCTGGGGTCCTGGGTTCAATGCTTGGTCCTGGCACAGATTTATCTTATTGCCAAACCCTTCCTCCACCTCTGACAAGACGTTTATTAATCACAACTTGTGAATGTGGGGAGTGCCAAATCTCCATCGTGGTTCGGATTCCACGTTAAACTGTAGGTCCTCCATTTCATCTCACAATCACCCTACCATTACATCTTAGCGTAAGTGCTTATAACCCGAACGGCTAGTAAGACGCGGTGCGAATAATAATAATAATAATAGTAATAAAACTCCATAAAAATCCGAGCTATAGTGGCAAATAACTTAGTAATAATAGGGTTATTTAAAAACTTTACGAATTGTTTCAATCCGACAGCAGATCATCCACCATTTTGGATAGTGGGAACTTGTGCTTGGCTGTCTCTTTCTTTCCATTAATGACTCGCTTCAGCGGATTAACTTCTTTTCACATTTAATTTGATCAATATTAATTTAAACCTATTTTGAAATGTTTAACAACTCAAATAAATACAATACCTTTCAGTCTATGAACTAACGTTTACATTTATCCTTCAAATACTACGTAGGTTAAATGTGTTCTTATAAACCGCGATTTTCAGTAGGCTTACTTTCTTTTATAATAACTTTTTTTAAGTATTTGGGTACCTACTATTTAATTTTAAGGAACCCTATTTCAAACAATTCTGTTCGATAGCTTATCCTTATTTTAATATAATTAATAAATTATTTAAATACATCTTGAAAATAGAATGTTGGTTCTGAAAGTGCCCCTTTAGTACAACTTACGAGCCAGATAGGTTTTTTGTCTAGTGAGCGACTTTTGATTCTCTTCATCCAAATTTCTTACCTTCGATTATAAAAAATCTTATATCTTTTTTACTTTCTAATATTAAGAGAAATTATTGTAATCTATAAAAATTGATCTCAAGATTAAGATGAGTATTTACGTTCTATGTGAATAGAAACCCAAAAAGAGGATTTTAGAATGATTACGTCTGTATCCATGCTCGTTCATCTGTTTTTCTGTCTGTCCCTGTCCACGGATCCAAAACGGCTTGATGGATTTTTATTCAAACTTGATACATACATTTTATAGGGCTATCCCGTACGACATTTTTGATTTTTATCCTATCCCTCAAATTGAGAGTAGTTTACTAATGAATGATTTTTTTCCTTCCAAAATTTTTAAAATAGCTATAACGATTTTGTTTATAATTGATATCTAGGGGGTGTTTGACCCAACAAAATAAAACTGTATTTTTTTTCCGGGGGAAAATTGGTTTAAGTGTTGATTAATAATAAATGATTTTTTTAACTAGACTATTTTAAGAATTACTTATAGGTTTAATTAAAATGAGTATCTGATAAGTTTTATACATGATAAATAATTGCATGTATTTATTTTCACTAAACCAATTCATTTAATAGAAGTTCACCAATGATGAACTTTTGAAAAGTTTAAAAATATTGAAAGTAGCTCTAAAGATTAAGTTTAAAATTGGTATTTGTAGACTCTTTTAAATCAATAATATATGTTGATTTTTATAAAATAAATTGATTTAAGGGTACCTAGTTTATTTGAAATTTTTCTAAAATTGCTGCTAAGATTTATTTTAAAATTGATATCTGAGAGTTGTTTTTCATGATGTATAAGAATATATTTTTATTTTTAAAAATATAAATAATTTGAAATTCGTCTACGAATAGTTTCATTTTATAAATTTGAATATTTTTTTTAGTTGGTCTAATAATTTGTTTAAAATCTATGTATGAAAAGTGTTTCTTGGGATTAATAAGATGATGTGTTTGATTTATGAAGAAAGCTTGTTTAAGAGTAGTTCACTGAAAACCTGTTTTTGATAGTTTGGTTTCAAGCTGCAATACACTATATGAGAAAGTTTGTACTATTGTGTCGTACAACTTATTTATAGCTGTATTACATAAGTGAACATACATAGCTTAGTAAAATGTTACCAATATTAATTAATACATAATTATTATAAGAAAAGACCCATCTCTATTTAGATATTCGAATATTTACACGCAATCCAGTGCAATCTTTCTTAATGCACAATTAGGTGACCTGGCGGTCTAGGAGTAAGGTGTTGGACTTCTGTGCTGGCGGCCGGGGTTAAATCCTTGGTCCGCGCACAGATTTATCTGATTACCAAACCCCTCCTTCACCTCTGACAAGACATCTTGTGAATGTGGGGAATGCCAGGCCTCCACCGTGGTTCGGATTCCACGTTAAACTGTAGGTCCTCCATTTCGTCTCGCAATCACCCTACCATTACACATTAGCGTAAGTGCGTACAACCCGAACGGGTAGTAAGACGCGGCGCTAATAATAATAATAATAATAATAATAATAATAATAATAATAATAATAATAATGCACAATTAGTTGAAATGATCATTGGTAACTGACCTGTCAACCATAAGAATTAAATTAAACAAAGTAGGAAAATGTCACCTGGAAGCGGCTTTGATTCCCGTGCCCATTTGTCATTTTTTAAATGTCTTAATATATTTAATTATTTGAACAATTTCAGGTTCTTCAATTACCCCCATCATCATCCACAGCAAGGAGTGAGCCCTCCAGCGTTACTACCCGCCCACTTCGCCTCACAGCCGCACACAGTGCTGCCAACGTTATTATCATCATCTCAACACTATCTTGAGACCTCTCAAGCCCTCCCGAGCAACTTGATGCTTCAAGGATACCCCCCCAACCTGCAACAGTACCAACTACCCTCAGGCTTGCCAATACATTCGAGACTTCAGCAACTCACCGAGGACAACGTGAGGCTACCAACATCTCAACATTCAACCATCCTCAACACACTACATCCCATTTCAAGGACATGATATAAGTCAACACGTGAGTCTACAAACAAAACTGTTGGAGTTAAACGAAGACTATAACATACTGCGAGCATCCCAACTAAGCTATGGTCCAGTTTTCATAGGAAGAGCCTTTTAGAAAATAGGAACATATTTGTCTGAAGCCAACATTAATATTTTACTATTTCAGATTAAGGTGGGATGGAAGGGGACGCGAGAAAAGGCCTGTGTTTTTTCAATTTTTATTGCAAAATCTTTTTTTTTTTGCTAAAATAAATAAAATATTGTACCAGTACAAACACAGAGTTTAATTTTCTTCTCATGTTGATCTCAACAATTGTTTAATATCTTTCATGAGAATGGTGGCATGATCTAACAAACTTTTTAAATGAAGAGCAAAAGTTGTCATTAAATTCCAGAGCACCATTGACAGATTTTGAAGTTACCATGTTAAGAAAATTAAATTCTATGTTTGTACTGGAGCAATATTTTATTTACTTTGCCCAGAAAAAGTTTTGTCGTAGAAACTGTAAAAACCCTGACTTTTATTCGCGTTCCTTCCGTCCCACCATAAGCAGTCATATATTTAAATTCTGAACCGGGTTTAACAAGCACCCACAAGGCGTAAGAAATCATCGTCTGGTATATTTGGTTGATCCTAATTAGTTTATGTTGTTGACTTTAACGTTTATAAAAAAAAAATAGACAGGAAAACTATTTGAGGTAAATTTTATATAATGTTGTTTATATGAGTGGATGTAAAAAGTTTTGTTTTCACATGAATAAAACTATAAAGGACTGGCTAAATAATCTTTCGAAATTTCGCTCTAGTGGTGATTGCAAATATCTAATTATTACACTACTATAAAGCCACATGGCTGACCTACTCATTGACATTAATGTTTAACCATGTTCCAGATGAACTAGAAAATTGATATTTGGCAAACTTATAGCTTCTAGCTTCTAGCCTGTTACTGACGGTAAAACTCCAAAAAGTTTTTTAAAAAAAAATTTCTAACTCCCTCCAAAAATTCAAAATTTCGGAGCAACTTTAAAGTCAGTGTGGACCTTTCTTTAGAGGTATCTTGTGGCTAAACGGTAAGATCTATCAAAAAACGGCTCTGGAATTACATTAGTTTACATCCAATTGCAAGTAAAACTCACTGGGGGTTTGGGGGTGGAGCCCCCACCGAGCAAAGCGCGTGTTGGTTATACAAGTGTATGTAGAAAGATTTCTGTTTTGCATGAATAAAACTACAAAGGACTGTCTAAATAATCTTTAAAATTTCGCTCTAGTGGTGATTGAAAACATATCTAAATAATAATAAAAATTAGTATCATCACCACCATCACTAACCAACCATTGTTTCTGTACTTGGTTATTAGTCAGAGAGCTCCCTTAAAATTACGATTCCAACAAGTGCTGAGCCTTTTCGTACGACTATGGGCATTTGAAGAGCTGAGCTTTTATTGGATGTTTGACAAACTTTCTAGTAATTAACTCACGCCACATTAGGTTTAATATGTCATGAATTAAAACGTGTGTTAGACGTCTCCACATCCACAAAGTGTGGTGGCTTATAAAAAATATGTTGTGAACATTTTTTTAATACCTTAGAGCTAGTCGAAATTTTAAAAAAAAATGTAATAAGTAAGTTAAAATGAATAAAAATAATAGCATCGGGTCAGATGTACACCCCATTTAAACTTGAAAGGATGACTTCTATCTTGACGGACTGCAATATGGGTAAGCTACGCCATAGTGGAACACTGTAAGGTAAGTTTGTTACCTTCCTGGGTAAACGAGGGGTGGGGGGTTACACATCTTAATTGCTTTGTTAATAAGTGTAAGAGGAGGATACGTATTAATTTGGAGGGAGAGTGGAAAACGATTCAGGAATAACAACCCTTAGTAACACCCGACTGGATTCGAGCACCAATCTGCCTGTCAACGGCAATCCAGCCCAACACGAGACCACGCGATAACCGATGCGGGTTTATCTTATTATTAGTATTATTTCATAGGAAGTTCTATTGATATTGTCTATAAAAAATTGACGGTTGCAAATCACATGACATGTCGTATGAACATATGACAATGGTTTTAGTGACTTTCAAAAAGTTCCTTCCTGTTTAAATCAGAACGTAGCTAGATATATGCCTATATCCTCTCGCTTCTTTTTCACAAGGTAACCCAGGATCTGGGTACACTTCTGTAGGAAATTTGAGCATAGATTTTTTTTTTGCTGGAATTCTTAGGGGAGGGGGGGTCACAGAGATGATTTTTCACTCGAGTGTTTTCCCGCAACCCGGTATATTTTCCGGAAATTGTGTCATCAAAGATGGCAGAATTTTGTCAGGATAACAAAATGATTTTTTGAAAATAACGCCGAAACTATGCATGTTACGTAAAAATGTAAGAATGTCTTTTGTCCATCATATTGTTTCCAACCAATTAGCTCTCTTGTATTTTTTATCTACATCTCATAGTTTTAGAGAAAATGGTGCCGGAAGGTGTTAATGCCGCAATATTCGCAGGATAAGGCGTCTGGCACCAATCTTCCTCCCCCATTTTTTTTATTGGAGGTATTTAACGTGCAGCTTCTGAACCGACTTATTCAATACACGACTTTCAATCTAACTTAAATCTAAGACCGAAACAAGATCTAGACTTCAACCTTTAGTTCAACACTGTGAAAGTGTAAACCTACAACTCGCCATTGATACATGTTTCGGTCATGCTAGGAAACGAACTCGGAACCCTTATCTCAGTGGGTAGACAAACATGCTATCGACTGAGCTCTGACTTCCACTAGGATTTTGTGAGATTTATGGATCAAATAAGGAAACTAGGAAGATCAGGTGGGTTAATTATATAGACAAACAAGCCTTTGGGTTTAACAAGTAAGTTATATCAGAAAAGTTTACATACTCAAACATTACACAACTCTTTTTAAAATGTATTACCATAAAGCTAGTTCTGTTGTATTAAGTAAAGATATAGGTAGACATTTATTTTAAAAAAATTTCTCCTGAGAGTGATTGAAACCTTTATTATTAAGTGCCACACACATAACGTTAGATATTATATTTTTTAAATCACGCCAAATTACAACAAAGACATGAACCATTTTAAAACTTTCAAAAAACATCACCACACTACAATCATAAAACACTTAGGTATAGGCATATATTTAATTTGTGTTTTCCAAACACGTTAAGTCCACATAACTTCGTATTAATAAGCGTCTTAGTACATGGTCCATATATAATTAGAGAGCTTACACTAACATATTCATGTGTTTACATTATTAGTCCCAATACATAATGACGAGATCACGATTAACTTAGCTTTCACTTAACGTAAAGAAACATCTAAAATGAGACTTGAGTAGTTAAGGGCGATTAGGTTTCAACTTCTTGCAATAAATTCTTACTAGAGCTAGAAAATAAAGCGTAATAAGAATACCTACGTTTTGTTATTTACGATAGTCAAACTAAGCTGAAGATGTCTGCACACCATAAACAAACAAATGAAATACGAAATAGACGTGTTTACATGGCTCGCAACATTATTAGCTGTTAGAAGCACGTGGTACACTTCACGTAACGTCCCATAGCCAACTTTATCGCTAAGTGAATATCCTGTCCCTAATTTATTATTATATTTAACGCGCACTTTTTGAACCGACTGATTATATAAGCACACGAGAATTTCTCTGAGCGAGGACTAAAGGGCCTACCAATTTTGCTGAAAGTTTTCATATACCTCTAGGATACTTTTACATGCCACAACCACAATCGACATGCAATCAACGGCTTTACTTACACTTTGAAGAAAATTGTGCTACGGTTAAATCGCTCAAGAAAAATTTGTCGACCCTTGCTAGGTTTGAACCTACAAACATCGGGTCCTGAGGCAAGCACCTTACCCCAAGATCATAGAACCAAGAGGATATATTCCTCTACGAAAATTAGTTACAAATCATTTAAGAATGTTTCCGCCAAGAAAGACAAAAAAATAAGACTACATTTAAAAACACCCAAAATATGTAATTTTATGTAATAGCATCCTGTCAACGTTAATGCCTCATGATGACTTTATTTAAAAACACTAGGAAAATCGTTACGTTATGTTGACGTTAAATCGATTGTGATCTCGGTATTACTCTATACACTCTGTGGTCTATAAGAAATTGAATAAGATTAAACCATGTTGAGGACTACTATCAAGGACAGCCAATCACTGGTGGACAAATAAATAAACATCAAAATGAAAGTCATAATGTCAATAGAAAACTCGCCGTTCGGCTGTTGCCCGACTCAGAGCTACCAACTTGACGGTTACGCCAAGCTAGGATGTCTGCGACAGGGCTGATTTGTTGTTTGAGTACCGAGTCATTGTCATGACTCTTAACCTCGCGAATGAACTTATAACCTGATGAAATGGAACCAATGAAATGAGCCTGTAGAATACTACAGGTGTGTGTAATAGAAACTTCGTCACCATTTTATAAAATTATAATATTTTTACTAAGCTATCTAGAGTAGTGATAAGTGCCCGTATCTAGGGCCTCTTAAGGGCATTTGACCATTACAATTTTAATGTATGGGAATGAAATTTAATAAAACTAGACATTCATGTGAAGTGTATAGAGTGAGATATTTATAATATCGATTATATTATTGGTCCCGGCACAGATTTATCTGATTACCAAACCCTTCCTTCACCTCTGACAAGACATCTTGTGAATGTGAGGAATGCCAGGCCTCCACCGTGGTTCGGATCACACGTTAAACTGTAGGTCCCTCCATTTCATCTCACAATCATCCTACCATTACACATTAGCGTAAGTGCGTATAACCCGAACGGGTAGTAAGACGCCGTGCTAGTAATAATGATTATAGTATTAATATGTATTAATTCTTATAATATATTTAATGCAAATAATATTTGAAATAATATTATAAATATGTAAATTAAATATTAATTGAATAAATATTTAATTTTGTACACCTCATATGAATGTCTAGCTATACTAAATTTCAGCCCCATACATTAAATACTTTGCCCTAACACTGATACGCTAAAAGCATAACATATCAATGCTGACCCCTTATAACTCGTGAACTGAAATGATTTGAAATAATTGAATCACTTTATATATTTTATAATTATACACTTGTTAAAACTGCGCAGTAAAACTTTGATAGTCGAATTACCTTAAGCTAAATGAACGTAAACCGTACATTAAGTTGACCGTATCGTGATCCATCCATTTAAAAACATGAGGAGAACATTTACGTTACGTTACGTACACATTAGGTGCATTTTAAGTTGATCTTGATCCCGACACAACACTTTCAAAATGATAACACCTCACTGAATCACTGCTTGTTAGCTTTTAAACCAATTCCTATAACTCTTGTCAAGTAAATGGCTATACAATTTTATTTTAAGAGATTACTAATTAAAATTTATATTTGGAAAATATTTTGATTTATTTTAGTATGTATTATTTATATTAATTTAGTTATAAGAAAGAATATTTTACAAAAAATATTAGGGATGGGCCTTTAGCCGACTATGCCGATAATTTGTTGCCGATCTTTTCAACAATCACCAATGCCAATAATTTGGTTTATTTTTTCTTACAATATTACAAAGGTAGTATACAAAACAACAAACACATAAAAAAAAATCATAACAAAAACTTTAATGTGTCGTGGCAACTATTTGAAAAAGAGGAAGGGGCAAGTGTACTTTCAAACATTACCAGGGATGTGCGAGAACCATTTTTTCAATTCGAGACGAGAATATAAAAAAATATCGAGACACAAAAACGATACGAGAAAACGTCCTTTGAAAGTAAAAAAAAAACTTATGTTTATTAAAGTAAATATATAGTTTATAGAGTTCCTTTTTGCCATTTGAGCTGGCGCTTGCTTTAGATTATTTTATATATAGTTCATTCAAACACTCAAGATATAACTCATACACATTTTAAATGCAATTAATAAAATGTTTAGAGGTAGTTACAATGAACACCATTTATTATTTAATTTTGTAGTATAAAAGCTTATATTGTCAAAGATTGATATTGAAAAACAATATTTATAACCAAAAAATGTTTAATGAAAGGTTTTTTTGGGGGAATGTGGCCTATTTTCGGGTTAATACGATATTATTGGAAATACTAAATTCCCGTTTTTTTTAAATAAAAAATTAGGGCCATTATTTGCTTTTTATATTTCTCGAATTTTTGAGATTCAATTTTTAACTATCGAGACGAGATAGAGATTTTTTTCTCTGGAATTTTTGAGATATTTTCTAGTCTCACATGTCCCTACAGTAAATAGTTCCCACACCTCTTCTCCTTTCCACCTGTTAAGACAATCAATCACTTCCCGGTCAATAAAAAATACACTGTTGTTTGCCAACCACCTTAAAACTGATTAGTAATCGCTACCTGACGTATAGACTACACATTTCAAAATATAAACTTAAATAAACGGTGTCAAAAGGCCGATCATCGGCTTAGCCAGTTGTGTCATAATCGGCCGATGATCCGATTAATTATTAATCGGCACTAGCTCAGCCCTAAAAACCAGCATAGCTTGTTGCTTTGTAAGATTTTTTCTTCACATCAAGAAGTCACGTGCACAATGTATATGTTTCGCTATATCTCCTTAGTAAAAGCAATATATATTTGTTTATGAAAAACTTGAATGATTCTCAGACCAAGAAATATTTCATGTAATTTTAGTATTAAAATTAATTTAAATAAAATTTTAGCAGTGTACACATGTAACATATTGCACACGACTGCCTGATGTGAAGTAAACAAGATTTTACAAAGCAATAAGCTAAACTATTTTAATAATATCTTCTTTCTTATGGCAAAAAAACAACAACAACAAAACAAACAAAAAACGAAATAGTAAAATAATAAATAATTTTATTCTATATACCAAATTTTCCGAAACTGTTTTTATAGAAGAATTTTACTAGAAGAAAGTCCATCAACTCCTCTGCTGGTTGATATTAAGACATATCGCGCTATTTAAAAAGTGGTTTGAAATTTCAATATTTGGTACACGCCAAAATGGAGGTGAACAATATCATAAAGGATTGAAATCCCTACTTCTTATGCTTGATCATTTTTTTTAATGAACATAGATTTAAATTTTCTCAAACAAATAAAGTCAATTTTTGGAAGAATCACAAAAGAAAATGTTAGCCAAATTAACGATGGTTTTAGTTTTTATGAACTTCAGAGCTGCAATTCCCTTAATAATTACGGCAGTGTGTTGATATTCCCCCCTCCCCTCCAAGTTAGTGGTGCTCTTAAGAACACAAAGTAAACGGAGAAAGTAGACTAGATCTTACTTTCTCAGATTATATGACATCTTATCTACATTCATAGCAAGCCTTAATTCACTTACACTCCCATTTGGCTTGTTTTGACGTTTATATTTTATATATTAAGACAGGAAACTCTCAGAGGCACCAAAGTGCCTTTGGTTGAACGGGGCTGTAAGCTTATGTACAAGTATTATTGAGGGCGCTACTATCATTTTTGCCAAATGACAACTTGAATTGGATAAGAATGATGAGGTATGATGTAACTGCTCCAACAATCTAGAACACAACCCACAAAAACACACACTGTATTAGTGTCAAACACTGGTAAATTGAGCAAGTAAGCTGAATTTATCAACGATTAATTTTATGATTATTAGTTATGACATTAAGATGATATTTTCTCCACAGCGTCTTATTACCTGTTCGGGTTAGTCGCATTTAATTATGCCAGCAAAGTGGGAATGAGGAAGACATAGATAGTTCAAAGAAAATGTAGTCGCTTGTGAGAAGAGATAGAAGGAAGCAATTTAGATCACACCATTTCAAGTACACTGAATAAACTCCATTTCTTATATAAATTTACTTTAACTTCATACAAATATTTTATGAGTATCATTACGAATGTAATGGGCACCCCTCCTGTCATTTCACAAGATAGAATTAAAAATAACTGTCCATTGTTAGATTTTCTCCCACGGGACCTCATATAAAAAAGTATACTTTTATTTACACAGATTACACTACTCTACAGTAGCCTCATGGCTTCTTTGATGCTGACTGACAGCTGACAGCTTTAAAAAGTTACCAGACCAAATTATGTATCCCTACGCTGAACCATATGTCTGCAAAAACATGTGTTTAGCAGCTGTCACTTCTGACAGTCAAAATTTAGGTATATACCTAAATGTTGACTGTCAGTAGTCAGCTGTGAACTGTCAGTCAGCACCAAAGAAGCCACGGGGCTACTGTACCAAAGCTACCTTTCTGAAAAAATATAAAAATGTACAAGGTAACAAAAATTGAATGGATAAAAAAATCATTTTTATGTTGATGCTACAATATAAATTAGGTCCAATATCACCAGATAGTACAGAAAAATAAAAACGTGTAAATAAACTTTTTAATATTTCCTTGATAACGGTAGCGTTATTGAATTGAGTTTCTTAAAACAATTTGGCCCTACAATACACATCATTAGGCTGGTTAAGTAACTATGTAGAATATTTTTCTTTAGTATTTTAGAAGAAAATTTCAAAGCTTTTCTCTGGTTTTATTAAAGAACGCCAAGGAGTTTTTTTTATTTATATTTTAAATTACTACCAATTATAAGTTTACTTTTCAAAAATAGAACACAGAAATAAAAATTTGTTTGTAAATCTGTCAAAAATATATTTAAAAAATATAGTTTGTTGAGTATATGGACTGCTAGTAAATAAATGATATCAATACGATTTTAAAAATGGTTTTAACAGCATAACAAGGTGACCTGGGGCTCTAGGGTTAAGGTGTCAAACTTCTGTGCTGGGTGTCCGGGATTCAATCCTCGGTCCCAGCATAGATTTATCTGATTACCAAACCCTTCCTTCACCTCTGACAAGACATCTTGTGAATGTGGGGAATGCCAGGCCTCCACCGTGGTTCGGATTCCACGTTAAACTGTAGGTCCTCCATTTCATCTCACAATTACCCTACCATTACACATTAACATAAGTGCGTACAACCCGATCGGGTAGTAAGATGCGGTGCTAATAATAATAATAATAATAATAATAATAATAATAACAGCATAACATACAATAGTTCAAATTATTGAAATCATAACAAAAAATTTAGAACTTAGTTTCGTTTAAAATCCACACCATCTTTCTCTCGACTATGGATCGGTTGCTAGGCTGAATATTGATATCAGCTTGAAAGTCTATTAAAACATTTATAAGACTCAGGTCGGTGGTTGGACTTCTCGATTCTCACTATTTTAACAAGTGACCCAAAATAACGCCAGGATGAACACCTTGTTTATAAATTACACTGGTCATTTGAATAATTTTGTGCAAGAAATCAGGTTATTAATTAAACTTTTACTCTTAAAATAGAACAATATATTAAGTAGAATATTTTCAAGTAGGTCTACAAATGACCAGTGAACTTGGCAACAGCTTAGCAAACGTGATTTGTACCTGACTTAAACGTCAACGTAAAACCAAACTACAGTAGCCCCATGGCTTCTTTGGTGCTAACTGACAGCTCACAACTGACTTCTGACAGTCAACATTTAGATATATACATAAATTTTGAATGTCAGAAGTGACAGCTGCTAAACACATGCTTTTGCAGATTATCTGGTTTGACGTAGGGATACATAATTTGGTCTGGTAACTTTTTAAAGCTGTCAGTCAGCACCTGAACCAGCCCTTTATTTTGCATTGCCAAAGATAAAGATTTGAGATGCCTATCCTTGATATATTTTTTAAATATAGGTTTTGAATCACCAAGTGTACTATAACTACCCATGAAATAAAATAACACAATTTCTCCTTCAAGTTCTCTCGGGTTTAGCAGCTATATAAATTTTAATAACTTTAATATCCCATTTCAGACTTATGTGATATTCTTATCCATCAGTAGCGTCTCGTAACCAACATTTTTAGGTAAGTTAGGATGGGGGGGGGGGGGG